>VZRS01001712.1:0-35015 GCA_013398055.1 Ifrita kowaldi | reverse complement strand
TATGTAGATTCCCTGTTTGCTTATGCATGAGTTCTAGAAAGTTCTCCCTTACTCGATACCCCATTGGCTCCCTGCTGTGGACCCCCCTATGCATTTCTCCTATTGGTTGCTCTGTTGTTGTTCCTACCCCCTCCGTGTTTCCTCATTGGCTGTTCCCCTTGACTCGACCCTGTTTTCCCTAACTATAAACCCCTTGGACCATGTTGTTATCCTGGTTCTTTGTCCATGGACCCTTCACCTGCTCCCGAAATAAACTGAGCTTGTGGAACCCATACAAAGGACCCCCTCCTACTTCTTTGCCTCCACCGACATGCCTGCCATCATAGCTTGGGGCTAACTCCCTAGGGAGAGGAGCTCGTCCCCTAGAGCTGTTGGGCACCAAGTTGCCTCTCAGCAAGACGCAGCTGGACCTCTGGGCTAACCCCTGGCTTGGTGTCTCCGGTGGGTGTGGGAGGGGGGGTTGTGTATAGGTGGAGGGTAAGTTTCTGGGAGTTCATATCTAGCATTTATTCAGTCCTTTTCTATGCTTTGTGGGCATCCCCCTCCCCCTTTTTTTTGTTGTTGTTAATAAACAGGTTTTTTTTTTTTCACTTTCACCCACTGGTATCAATTTCTCTCATTGGCAGAAGAAAAGGGTTGTTGAAGCCCTTTCTCTTTAGAGAAAATGCTCATTCTGGAGCATTTTCTCCTGAACTTTGTCTTCAAAACTGAGACAGACACACAGAAATCATCTGCTCCCATTCCAAAGTTAACATTGAGAGGGTCTAAAGCCTCGTGTTTTCTTCCCAAAGTCTTAGTTTTGGCTCCCATAGCAGCTATTTTTAGGCTACAAAGCTGATTCAGTTTTAGTGTCCAAAGTCTCCATTTCAGTTTTCACCATCTCCTTTTGGCAGTCCAAAGCACCGTTTTTCCTCTCCAAAGTTTCCCTTTGCATTCTAAATGGGCACTTTTATGATCCAGCTAGTCATTTTTAGGGTCCAAGCCACATCCCGAATGTCCAAACCCTCATCTGCAAGATTCAGAGCCCTCTCTTATGGCCCCAAGCCTCATTTATAGAACCCGAATCATTGCTTCTGGCTTGAAAGAACATGGACCTGCTGGTTCTATTTCAGAGAAGGCAGCGAAGATGCTCAGTGGGCTGGAGCACCTCTCTCAAAAAGACAGACTTAGAGAGTTTGGGTGTTTCAGCCTGGAGAAGAGAAGGCTCCAGGGTCTTCTAGCACCTTCCAGCCCCAAAAGGGTCTCCAAGAGAGCTGGAGAGTGACATGGCACAAAGGGGTATGGAGTGACAGGACAAGAGGTAATGGTTTCAAACAGACAAAAATCAGCTTTAGATTAGATTTTGGGAAGGAATTATTCCCTGAGAGGGTGGTGAGGCCCTGACACAGGTTGCTGAGAGCAGCTGTGGCTGCCCCATCCCTGGATGTGTTCAAGGGCTTGAAGCTACCTGGTCTAGTAGAGTGTATCCNGTAAAAGAAGGGACATCAAAATCCACATGTTTCACCTGCTGTGAGGAGGAAAACCAACACCAGAGGATCAGCAGGTTTCCCATCTGCTCTGCTCCAGGCTGCTATGTGAGCTCCTCTCCCCTTCCCGGAGACAAAAGAGACCAGTCCCCATTTTGTTTTCCAGGCCACACGGTCAGCCTGTGCATTTTTCTTCCCTGGGCATTTTTGCAGTTTGTTTTTTTTTGTTCTGCTGTGGGTGGGTGTTGCTGTGCATGTGGCTGTAGCCATGACCACTGACACACAGCATCACGCGTCCTGGTGGCGAGGTACTGGAGTGTAACATCACCTTAGTCATAGTGAGTGCCCACAAGCCTTTGCACTCCTAATTTGACTACTGGATGTTGGTTGGTTTATATTTTCCCTCCCTGTTTTATGTATTAGATCCTGAATATGTAGATTCCCTGTTTGCTTATGCATGAGTTCTAGAAAGTTCTCCCTTACTCGATACCCCATTGGCTCCCTGCTGTGGACCCCCCTATGCATTTCTCCTATTGGTTGCTCTGTTGTTGTT
This sequence comes from Ifrita kowaldi, assembly GCA_013398055.1. Taxonomy (NCBI): domain Eukaryota; kingdom Metazoa; phylum Chordata; class Aves; order Passeriformes; family Cinclosomatidae; genus Ifrita; species Ifrita kowaldi. The sequence goes on along the minus strand of VZRS01001712.1, from coordinate 32,996 downwards.
CCTACCCCCTCCGTGTTTCCTCATTGGCTGTTCCCCTTGACTCGACCCTGTTTTCCCTAACTATAAACCCCTTGGACCATGTTGTTATCCTGGTTCTTTGTCCATGGACCCTTCACCTGCTCCCGAAATAAACTGAGCTTGTGGAACCCATACAAAGGACCCCCTCCTACTTCTTTGCCTCCACCGACATGCCTGCCATCATAGCTTGGGGCTAACTCCCTAGGGAGAGGAGCTCGTCCCCTAGAGCTGTTGGGCACCAAGTTGCCTCTCAGCAAGACGCAGCTGGACCTCTGGGCTAACCCCTGGCTTGGTGTCTCCGGTGGGTGTGGGAGGGGGGGTTGTGTATAGGTGGAGGGTAAGTTTCTGGGAGTTCATATCTAGCATTTATTCAGTCCTTTTCTATGCTTTGTGGGCATCCCCCTCCCCCTTTTTTTTGTTGTTGTTAATAAACAGGTTTTTTTTTTTTCACTTTCACCCACTGGTATCAATTTCTCTCATTGGCAGAAGAAAAGGGTTGTTGAAGCCCTTTCTCTTTAGAGAAAATGCTCATTCTGGAGCATTTTCTCCTGAACTTTGTCTTCAAAACTGAGACAGACACACAGAAATCATCTGCTCCCATTCCAAAGTTAACATTGAGAGGGTCTAAAGCCTCGTGTTTTCTTCCCAAAGTCTTAGTTTTGGCTCCCATAGCAGCTATTTTTAGGCTACAAAGCTGATTCAGTTTTAGTGTCCAAAGTCTCCATTTCAGTTTTCACCATCTCCTTTTGGCAGTCCAAAGCACCGTTTTTCCTCTCCAAAGTTTCCCTTTGCATTCTAAATGGGCACTTTTATGATCCAGCTAGTCATTTTTAGGGTCCAAGCCACATCCCGAATGTCCAAACCCTCATCTGCAAGATTCAGAGCCCTCTCTTATGGCCCCAAGCCTCATTTATAGAACCCGAATCATTGCTTCTGGCTTGAAAGAACATGGACCTGCTGGTTCTATTTCAGAGAAGGCAGCGAAGATGCTCAGTGGGCTGGAGCACCTCTCTCAAAAAGACAGACTTAGAGAGTTTGGGTGTTTCAGCCTGGAGAAGAGAAGGCTCCAGGGTCTTCTAGCACCTTCCAGCCCCAAAAGGGTCTCCAAGAGAGCTGGAGAGTGACATGGCACAAAGGGGTATGGAGTGACAGGACAAGAGGTAATGGTTTCAAACAGACAAAAATCAGCTTTAGATTAGATTTTGGGAANGTAAAAGAAGGGACATCAAAATCCACATGTTTCACCTGCTGTGAGGAGGAAAACCAACACCAGAGGATCAGCAGGTTTCCCATCTGCTCTGCTCCAGGCTGCTATGTGAGCTCCTCTCCCCTTCCCGGAGACAAAAGAGACCAGTCCCCATTTTGTTTTCCAGGCCACACGGTCAGCCTGTGCATTTTTCTTCCCTGGGCATTTTTGCAGTTTGTTTTTTTTTGTTCTGCTGTGGGTGGGTGTTGCTGTGCATGTGGCTGTAGCCATGACCACTGACACACAGCATCACGCGTCCTGGTGGCGAGGTACTGGAGTGTAACATCACCTTAGTCATAGTGAGTGCCCACAAGCCTTTGCACTCCTAATTTGACTACTGGATGTTGGTTGGTTTATATTTTCCCTCCCTGTTTTATGTATTAGATCCTGAATATGTAGATTCCCTGTTTGCTTATGCATGAGTTCTAGAAAGTTCTCCCTTACTCGATACCCCATTGGCTCCCTGCTGTGGACCCCCCTATGCATTTCTCCTATTGGTTGCTCTGTTGTTGTTCCTACCCCCTCCGTGTTTCCTCATTGGCTGTTCCCCTTGACTCGACCCTGTTTTCCCTAACTATAAACCCCTTGGACCATGTTGTTATCCTGGTTCTTTGTCCATGGACCCTTCACCTGCTCCCGAAATAAACTGAGCTTGTGGAACCCATACAAAGGACCCCCTCCTACTTCTTTGCCTCCACCGACATGCCTGCCATCATAGCTTGGGGCTAACTCCCTAGGGAGAGGAGCTCGTCCCCTAGAGCTGTTGGGCACCAAGTTGCCTCTCAGCAAGACGCAGCTGGACCTCTGGGCTAACCCCTGGCTTGGTGTCTCCGGTGGGTGTGGGAGGGGGGGTTGTGTATAGGTGGAGGGTAAGTTTCTGGGAGTTCATATCTAGCATTTATTCAGTCCTTTTCTATGCTTTGTGGGCATCCCCCTCCCCCTTTTTTTTGTTGTTGTTAATAAACAGGTTTTTTTTTTTTCACTTTCACCCACTGGTATCAATTTCTCTCATTGGCAGAAGAAAAGGGTTGTTGAAGCCCTTTCTCTTTAGAGAAAATGCTCATTCTGGAGCATTTTCTCCTGAACTTTGTCTTCAAAACTGAGACAGACACACAGAAATCATCTGCTCCCATTCCAAAGTTAACATTGAGAGGGTCTAAAGCCTCGTGTTTTCTTCCCAAAGTCTTAGTTTTGGCTCCCATAGCAGCTATTTTTAGGCTACAAAGCTGATTCAGTTTTAGTGTCCAAAGTCTCCATTTCAGTTTTCACCATCTCCTTTTGGCAGTCCAAAGCACCGTTTTTCCTCTCCAAAGTTTCCCTTTGCATTCTAAATGGGCACTTTTATGATCCAGCTAGTCATTTTTAGGGTCCAAGCCACATCCCGAATGTCCAAACCCTCATCTGCAAGATTCAGAGCCCTCTCTTATGGCCCCAAGCCTCATTTATAGAACCCGAATCATTGCTTCTGGCTTGAAAGAACATGGACCTGCTGGTTCTATTTCAGAGAAGGCAGCGAAGATGCTCAGTGGGCTGGAGCACCTCTCTCAAAAAGACAGACTTAGAGAGTTTGGGTGTTTCAGCCTGGAGAAGAGAAGGCTCTAGGGTATTCTAGCACCTTNAAGAGAAGGCTCCAGGGTCTTCTAGCACCTTCCAGCCCCAAAAGGGTCTCCAAGAGAGCTGGAGAGTGACATGGCACAAAGGGGTATGGAGTGACAGGACAAGAGGTAATGGTTTCAAACAGACAAAAATCAGCTTTAGATTAGATTTTGGGAAGGAATTCTTCCCTGAGAGGGTGGTGAGGCCCTGACACAGGTTGCTGAGAGCAGCTGTGGCTGCCCCATCCCTGGATGTGTTCAAGGGCTTGAAGCTACCTGGTCTAGTAGAGTGTATCCCTTCCCATGACAGGGGAGTTTGAACTAGATGATGTTTAAGGTTCCTTCCAACCCAAAACGTTCTAGGATTCTAGGATCCTGGGATCCTATTGTTCTGTGTTTCTATGATTTGATGATGCTATGAAAGTCTCCTTTTTAGGGACCAAACACTTACTTTTTGGTCCCATACCTGCATTTTTAGGGTCCAGTGACTCATGGCTGCTCTGCTGGGGGCACAGCACCTGCCAGGAGCCTGCCCTGGCCTAGGTTCTCCATAGACTCCAGCTTCCTGGTGGAGCTGTTGATGGTCACCTTAGGGGGACAGCACTGCTGGCTGGATTCTCTTTTAGGCATCTGTGACACCTTGAGCCTGGGAGGGAGGTCACCTGGAGGGTGAAAGCAAGGCTGTCCCACCCCCCCTTCTCAAGCAGGGGCACCTGCAGCCACTTCTCCATGATCATGTGCAGAGGGCTGTGGAACATGTCCAAGGATGCAGCCTCTATGGGCTCACTCCGTAGTCTCTGCTGGTGCTCAGCACCCTTTACACCTCCCTTTCTGAACTGCAAGGGGTCCCTGTCAGCCCATCTGTCCAGCCTGCCCAGGTCCCTTGGGGATAGCAGCACAACCCCTGACCTAAGTGCCACTCTTCCAGTTTGCTGTCATCTGCCAACTTGCTGAGCATGTCCTATGCCCCAGAAGACAGACCATTAGTTGAGAAAGATGTTGACCAGGATCAATCCCAGTGCTGATTCCTGGGAGATGGTGTTTGTTCCTGGCACCACACTAGACTTGGTGACACTGAGCAGCACCCTCAGGGCCCAGCCATCCAGCCTTTTTCAGTCCCAATCACTGTTGGCTCATCCAGTTCATGTCCCTTCTAGTAACTTGAACTCCATATTTAAAAAGTAGAAATTGCCAGTTGGACACATGCAAGCATGCAGCTTTCAAAATCCCATTACACAAACATCCCACACAGGATATTTTCACCAATTGCCCCAAAACCTACAGAGAAGGAAACACCTTGTAAATTACACACGCAAGGCTAATGAGGGGTTTTAATTCTGGCTTTGGCTTTTCTGCCTGTTTGTTCCAAATGAGTGTTTCCCCCTCCTCTTTGCTGACTGGTGGTAGTCTGTGATCTCCACAAACCGGCTGCGGAGATCATAGCCCTGCTGTGGTGATCTGCCCTGCTCTCTCTGCCTTAGCAGGGGTTGCTCTTTAGCAGTAGCCCTCTTGGAGCTAGCATTTGAGGACCCTTCCGGTGTATCATCCTTTTGGTCTTGGTCACAATGTGGAGGGCTTCTTCTCCACCAGCTCCTTCTCCTCCTCACTGACTGGTGGTAGTCCGTGACCTCCACAAACCGTCTGCTAAGATCATAGCCCTGCCATGAGGACCAGCCTTGCCCTCTCTGTCTTGGCAGGTGTTGCACCCAAGCAGCACTGGGTGCAGGAGCCCACTGACAGCTTCTGTTGAAGAGCCCTGAAGCTGTGCCATCCTTGAAAGCATGGTCACGACCCGGAGGACTAGTTCTCTTTCTCTTCCTTCCTGTTGAGTTGTTGGAGTTGGTGCTATTCATGAACCAGCTGCAGTGATCATTGCCCCACTGCAGGGATCTACTCTGGATCTCCTTCCTGGCGCTTGTCCTCTGGGAGTGCATCGACATAGTCCTACCAGATCGACTGTGTGTCGCTGCAGAACCCGTCTGCTCACTGCTGGCCCCCCACTGACTGAGGAAGGAATGGGCATAGGATGGTGTCAGAGAGGATGCCACCATTCCTCCCATTTTCAAATCAGAGCATCTGGAGAAAAAAAAAGTGATCTCTGTTTAGGGCATTCCTTGCAGGCTCCTCTGGGATTCAGTCATTTTCTTGGAGTGGTTTCTACAACAGAGAGAGGATTTCACCATGGTCACCAATGCAAAATTCGATGGGGGTCTTCCCACAAGGTCTGCCCCTGTCAGAGCAAGTCCTTATCTCTATTCTCCTTACAGCCTCCATTACACAGAATCCTAGAAAGGTTTGGTTTGGACGGTTCCATACATACCATCTAGTTCCACCCCCCCTACCATGAGCAGGGACATCTACAAGTTGCTCCAACCTCCATCCAGACTGACCTTGAACACTTCCAGGAATGGGGCAGCCACAGCTTAGAGAAGCACATAGACAACATCTGCCAGTGCCTCACCATCCTTGCAGGGAAGAATTTCTTTCTAATAACCAGTCTGAATCTCTTTTTCACTTTGAAATTTTTACCTCTTGTCCTATCACTGCATTCCCTGATAAAGAATCCCTCTCCATCTTTCCTGGAGGCCCCTTTAAGTCCTCTCAACATGACCTAGTTTCAGAGAGCACACAAGGAGCAGCTTACATAGGCCAGAACGCTAAAGCCCAGCAAGACAAGGACTGGTATGACATAGCTCAGAATTGACAGCACTGAAGTAAGCGGGGAAGAATTGTGTCCTATGACAGAAACACCCAGGAGGATGAGAAGACAAACAGCAAAGCCAGGAAAAGGAAACTTATTCTGAACACATGACCCTGGTTATTACCTGGCATAGAACAGCAAATAGGCTTGCTGCCTGAGAACTGTGTGGATCCCACAATTATCCACAGACTCATCATCCATTTTGTACCATAGTCCATTGCTGGCCTGCAAAGAAAAGTCATCCATCTCTGGAAAGGAACTGCAGGTTTTCTCCACAATACCAAAGAGAGAGAACAGCTGAACAAGGAGTACACCAAAACAAATCCAAATCAGCCCTGAAGGAGACCTTCTCTCCCAAAAGCCTTGGCTACCTGTAACACGGACAAGGAAGTTTGTCTTCCCAGCACACATCTTACTCTCTTGATGAAGAGAGAAGTTGTTCTTTACCTTTGTGTAGCAGAAGAAGTGTCCATCAAGACAGGTGTCACCGCTGTGCACCACGAGAGCATATAAGGAGTAGAGGAGGGGTTCTCCAGCTGTGTCAGACATGTACGGCCGAAGATCCAAGTACTCAGGATACTCCACAATCTACAGAAAGAGCAAGTGGGCTCAAATTATCCTGAACTACCACATGAAATAATTCTTCAGCACATAATGGTTTTGGCAGCAGAAAACTGTTCTCAGCCAAAGCAGCTCTGTTGGAGTAGAGTCCAGGATGGTCTTCTCATAGGGACTCTCCTCTCCCCATAACAGAACACAAAATCCCTGACATGAGCAGGTTCTGAAAGAGTGTACTGCTTTGGGGAGTCTTCAGCTTCAAAGGGGAAGTTGCACTGCAGTTGAATACACACCTTGCTGATCTTCTTGCCTGTGTGATCAGCAGCCCTTTCCAAGCACACTGTGAAGACCTTGGGCACATGATGCACTGTAACCCTCTTAGAGGCGATAACCTTCTTCTCACACCTTGAAACAAAGTAGAGCAAAGTGTTGAAATGCACCCTATCTTCTCCCAACAAGACCAGACAAGCTTTTGTGTCTCACATATCCTTACAGGATTTTAAGGCTATTCCACGCCATAAGGTCCCATTAAAAAAAGCTGCATCTCATAACTGTGCTTTAAACCTCCATGAGAAGATGATTCTGCTCAATGACATGCAGCTCCTTTACATAGAATCAAGTGTTAATAAGTTGATAGAAATCATTTTACTTGCTACATTTGAGGCAGTATTTTCCATCCAGCTTCTTGGATGTCACAAAGTCCTCCAGAGCTGTGGTGAGGGATGAGGGTGCCTGGAGGAGTGAGAAAGGAGCCGCTGAGCTGTGGGAAATGCCCATGCCCGAACACTTCCAAGGAGTCAACAAAAAGATCCAGGCCAGCTGATGCTGAGGAGACCCAACATGATCCCACAGGCAGTAGAAGGAAGGAGGGAAGGAGGGGAAGAGGGAAGGAGGGAGGAAGGGAGTAAGGAAGGCAGGAAGGCAGGAAGGAAGGAAGGATGTGATGTTGAACATTTCCTTTTTGTCCCAGGGGTTCCTGGGGCCGTCAAGAGCTTCCTCTGTAGAATGGGGAGATGAGTGCCATGGTCTCTGTAGAAGGAGGTACATTCCCCTTCCCACCCACTACCAAGCTCCCTTGTGCTCACAGGATCCATTTTTAGGACAAATGCTTTGGTTCTGGAAAGCTACAGGGGCCTTGGGATGTCTTGAAGCACAATTGCAAGCCCTCTTACTTTGATATCCAAAAGAACATGCAGGAAGGTCTTGTAGGAATCAGAAACTGCTTGGCACCTCAAGCATGTGACTGGAAGGAAAATCAAAATGCTAAGTGGAGGAGAAAGTTAATTGATGGCGACAGTTTATGCTCGTCGTACCTACTATGCCAGTTATAGGACCTGCCATTTATCACAGAGAGAAGGGTGGAAACAATGCCAAGGAGAGCAGTAGATGTGGGAACATACCTCTGGATTTCAGAAAGCCACCAAATATTTGATGGATGATGGTAGTTGTTTGAGAAGAGATGTCCATACTGGAAATAAATGGCAAGGCAGAGTTATCCTCTCCTCCAAGAGTTTAGCTTAGAAAGCCCTGGGCATAGGTTTTCCTTGATGGGAGCACATCAAGGAGTCCAGTGGGCTCAGGAGCATGGAAAAGGTACTTAGGCTTACTCGCTGCTTCCACTCAGACAAGCTCTCTGCATGGCCCCAAGAGCACAGCGTAAGAACTCATAGGCATCTCCGGCCATGTCAGGCTCAAATTCTTCTCCTATGACTAAGAAAGAAGTTAGTAGTTCTCACCTACAAGAAGGGGAGAGAACCTGTCAAAGCATCTGAAATTACTTACATTTGAGGTCCCTGACGACAGCCCTAGGCCAGATGACACTGGCTGAGGAACGCAGGACCTTCCTAACGTGCGCTTCCATGATGCACATCATGCAGAAACCTTGCCGATGACCTGAAGAGGGAGGGAGGGAAGGAGGAAAGGAGGCAGGGAGAGAGGGAGGAAAGCTCCTCAGGTTAGCACATCGTCCCTAGCACTGGGAAACCTAATGGTGATCTTGAAGTTTTAAGAACAGTCTTCACTCCTCCCAAGATGACAATGTCCTAACAAGCCCAGGACATTTTAGTGCAGGGAAAATGTTCTTCAGAAATTGTCACAAGTTTTTGGTCCAATAAGCCAAGAGGGTTTAACTTGCAGGTACAGAGGCACCAGGCTAGAAAGAGGTGCCTTCCTGAAGATGGACACACATTTTGTGCCATCTGTGGACACACATAGTGGAAAAAGTGGCTTCTTCTTTGAACACAAGATCACAGGACTGACAAAGAAGGGCCACTGTCCTCCTAAATACAGTTCCAGGTTCTGTAATCCTTAGTGTGCTCAAGAGATTTACAAGGAGATATTCCTGAAAGTACTCACACAACTGGCTATGGTCACGAGACAGCAAGTAGTTGGCCAAAGGGGGTGTGTATGTCAGGCACTGTAGGATGACGTTGATATAGCAAGTACTGCCCAGGTTGCAGAGTCCTGCTCCAGGTCTCTGTCTTTGTTGCCAGTCCATGCAAATCTCCTCTGGGGGGAAGAGGATCCTTTGTGGCAGAGCCATTCCCTCAGCAATGACTGCAGGGAAATGATATTTGACGAGATGTGACAATATTGTTGCTTGAAAGCACATTCAAATGTTGAGTTCTCTACAGGAGCACTGAGGACAACAGCTCTAACTGCCATCCCAGAAACACTGGGAAAGCCTAACAGCCCATTTACTCTATTGGTATGGAAAAACTTTTGGAAAATAGTCTGTTTCCCTGCTTAGTCTGCCAAAAGTCCAACAAATTCCCACTCTGATTTCTGGCCCTCAGGCTATGTTCCTTTCCCTCTAGAGCCTTGGATTATCAGTTCAAGTCTTCCTTTTTCCTGACTATAATGTGAAAAGAACAAGCAAGTACATACGGGTGTCAAGTCTTTCTATGAGCAATGTCCTCTTTCAAAGTCTTCTGCACTAGTGACAGAGTGATCAAATGCATTTTCTTGTGTCTAACCAAAATCACCTGGGTCAGTCTGGCTGCTGTCAGGAAATGCCTCAGATTTCACTCTAGTTTGTTAGCACATTGACACTCAGGGATGAAGCACCAGCCATGTTGTCGGTGGGCATTCACAAAGTTCAGGGCTGCTGGCAAAGCTATTACAGGAATGACTTCCTGTTGCAGCCGTTGCTCCTCTCAGGAACAGATGGAAAAGTTCTGGATGACAAAGGATCCAGATCCTCTTCCAGAAAGATCAAATCAGAACTAATCCTGTCTCCTGTTGAGAAAGAAAATGAATGTAGCTCGAAAATTAAAAAAACCGAAATGCCACCCACAGAACAGCTTTAACTGTCAGACTCATTTTGTTGGTGCTTGTAGTCGCTGCCAAGGACAAAGAATGCTTGAAAAAAATGCAGACATGCAAGTAGCAAAGAAAGGAGCTCAGTTATCCCAAAGACCAGCTCAATCTTTGCTGGTCTGCTCCTCAGGATACCAAGCATTGGGCAGGTGAGGTCACAATGGCTGGACAGGTGCCACATCTCTGCCCCTTTGTGACATGAGGCTGCATGGGAGCATGTCCTGTTGTGCCCAGGGAACCCTGTGGCTACCACAACCCAGGTACCTCTCACAACTAGAAGTCATTGGACCTCCCCTGGCAAAGGGTTCACCCACCAGCCAAGCTCCTGTCTCTTCCTGGAGCTGCAGCAGCCAGAGGAATTCAAGGCTGCTGAGGGCTATGAACCTGGTCACTGGTTTGGCTGGCACACTTGCAGTGCTGGGGGTTTCTGTTCCATTCTTCCCAGGTACTGGAACGTGTCCATGAGACTTGTGTAGCAAATCACCTGGGCTCTTAGGGTCCATTTCCAATGAATTTTCTCTGCCCTTAAGGTCAGCTTCAGGCTGACCCTGAACTAGCAATATCAAAGGACCACCTTCAGAAACTATGCTGGGTGAACCTTGGCTGGCTGCCAGGCCCCCACCCAGCTTCTCTCTCACCATGGCTCTCTCATCCTTGCTGGCTTTTTAGCACCAGGATTCTTTGGAATCCACCTCTCAGGAGAGCACATTAGAATCCAAAGCCTCATTTTAGGGTGCAAACTCCTCACTGAGGGCTCAAAGCCTTATGTTCTTCATGCGCAAAGCCTCATTTGGAAGCTAAAAAATATATATATTTCTAGGGTGTAAACCCGCATTTTTAAGGTCATTCTTTAGTATCCATGTATTTTAGTCTTGTTTTTAGGAACTACAATTTCATTGTTAGGGTCCAAAACATCCTGGTTTAAGTCCAAACTGACCTTGTTTATGCACAAACCCCAATACTCATCTGAAGGACTCAGATCATCATTTTGAAGGCTCCAGGTTGTATTTGGAAGGTCCAAAGCTTCATCTGCAGGGTTCAGAGCCTCATTTGTTTTGGTCCCAGAGAGGAGATCCGTGGAAGCTAAAAAGAGGGTTTGGAACCCAGAAAGACCCCTTGGACTTTCTAAAGAAGGCTTTGGACTCTACAGATGAGCCTTTACCCTACAAATGAAACTTTGGACCTTCCAAATAGGTCCTACAGGCAATAACAGGTAATACAAAGCAGATTGGAAGCTCAGAAATGAGGGTTGTGGCCCTAAAATGAAGGCTTTAGGCATGAAAAAGTTAATAGATGAGATAGTACAAATGACCCTTTAGAACCTAGTGATTCTTCTCCACTGCCAAGAAGTGAAGCTTTAGGCTGCCATGCAGAGCTAAGTGCTAGCAACAGCTTTCTCTCCTGTTACCTTTTGTGTGGAAGCAATCCCTGAACATGTTCAGTTTTGGAGGTGGTCTCCTGAAAGTGGAGTGGGACCTTTTGAGGTGGGTTTCTTGCACTCTGAGGAGAGCAAGAGGAACTGCAGGCTATGCTTCAGGGCTGTGGGACTCCCCACTTCCCTGTGCAGATGAGGAGGATATGGGTGTTGTCCTACCTTGTACAGCAAGAGCTGTTGTTGGATGTAGCCAGCCACTGTGTCCCAGACAGCCATTCACTCTGGAAAGCAGAGGAAAACCAGGCTGAGTTCTGCATCTGCCAGCTCTCAACTCTCCCAGCACCCCTGGGCTGTGGGGCATTGGCAGGCGTGTCACTGCTGTCTGCAGCCCTGGATGGAGACACTGGTAGATAAAGCCAGATATTGTGAGGTGAAAGAAGCAATGGGAGGAACCATAAATTCCATAGGAATTCCACTAACTGACACAGGCTGTTACTCACTCAAGACTGTGCTAAATCCCTGGATTTAGAGGAAAAGAACAGAGACACAAGGAAAATAAAAGGGGGGGGGGGTATACTTTAGAAGGGGGTCTGTATTAGGCGATTTGGGGAGTCTGTACCTCTCAAGTACCTCAGCAAATGGGGTAAGAGAGAGGGAAATGCAGTTGGGAAATTAAGATAAAAAGGAGGCTGCATCCTCTAACAATTTGAGAGACCCCATGAGAAATGTCCATGGGCTCTCCCTTTATTCGAATAAAGTTACAGGACTGCTCTGTCTCCTTTTTGGACATAAACCTCTGGTGTTTGTGGATTAATTTTCCTGACAGGCTAAAGTTGCTTTTGATTCTATTAGGCTGCAAAACCAGTAGAACACCAACTTTGTGAATTCCCAGAAGCAATGGATCTGGCTGGCATTCCATCTCGACTACAGATGTGCTGACAACCTGGAATAAATTCTGGGGTGTTTCCTGACAGCATCCAGAATTACCCAGGGAGTTCCCATTAGACACAAAACTTAAAATGTCTTTTAAAAGTACAGTGCAAACACAAGAGAGCTCAGTGGTGGGTGGAAACTGGAATGGACAGTGCCCTTCTGTGGAGGCCATGGCAGTGGTCTCCATGAAGGTGGTGGACAAGTATGCATTATCCTTTCTGCATGTGGGTGCACTCTTGTCCTTCTTTTGTGCTCCCTCAGTAACATCTGATACTAGGCTGGTGAGTTTTTGAGGTACTGTTCCAAGGAAAGCTCAAAATTGGGCTGTCCTCGGCCAGACTTACAGTACCTTTCAGATGAGGAATGGGACTACTCCAGGCAGAAAGGAATAACAAGATCCAAACTCTGTTTTGCTTAAGGCAATTGTGTGAAAATGTGTAGTTGAAAACTCCCTTTGAATTCAGGGCTCTCCTCTAGTCTGAATCTTGCAACGTTTTTTGTTGAGACATAAAAATGAAATGGGGAAATCAGATCATCCTTATCCACAGCTCAAGGGGAGCAGACAAAATCTCTGGGGGTGTATTGTTTTTTTAAACATGTTTCAGCATTGGAGGAGCTGTGCACAGCGAATGCCTGCCGGTGCCTGGGGCTTGGCCAGTGTCATCTGGCAGGATAAAAGGAGCAAGAGGTTACCATGGGGACTGGTTATCACTCTGTCGGGGTTCCTGTTTCCCTGCATGCTGCTGGAGGCATGCCGCGGTGCTATTGCCGGCCTGCACGCTGTCCCAAGCACCGGGCAATCTTCCACCTGCCCTGGAGGGGAGGGTGGAGGCCGATCGAGGCGCAGGAGGGCAGGCAAAGCTCCTGCTTAGGTTCACCGTGCCCACCGATGGCAAGGGTGCGAGGAGGAGGCAGGAATGAGGCAAAGGGAGTTATTCATGAGGGCAGAGAAAGCTTTATTGGAGAACACGGAAAAACCATGGAGAAAGCAGGGCTGGCATGGGGGTTTTATACCCTACATAATGGGCATGGAAAACACACAATAACCAATGATACATCAGTTAGGGGGTGCTACAAGGGTGGGGAGAAGGGATTAGAGCGAATGGGAGAAGGAGTAGGTGGGGAGGAGTAACAGGGGACAATCAACCTCAGGGGAACATCGAACTTTCTGGAAAGGCAACCACATATGAAAAATAAGGGGAGGGGAGGGCAGCAGCCAATAGTCTGCATAGTTTACACAGCCTTTTGGGTGCTCACTGTAACTTCAAGGCTCTTGAGCTGTGGAGGCATCAAATCAATGGATCCTTTGGTCTGCTTGGTCCAGCTGACCATGGCGTTGGCCATGGCTCACCGCAACAGAGGCAAATGCCATTTCTGGACAATCCCTCTACCTCAAGGTGCCCTGATTTTACTCACTGGGTTTATTTTCCTCTTTTAGGGAAGGAATGTGAAGGAAAGAGAAAAATCATTTAGGGATAAAACATGCCAAGGGCTTTACAAGAGTGCTAAAATAAATGTGCTGACTCATCTGTGTGCCCAGATTGCTGACATTTGAAGGTCAGGATCATTCGAAAGATCACTTGAAGGGCCTCAAGTAATTAGGGGGATGTATCTGTAGACACTTTTTGTTATCTGTTGCAACAGTGGCCAGATTAATTTGTAGCTGGGCTTTCACCTTCCTAACTTTCTTTTTTGCATAACTTCACAACATCCTCGTAGCCCTCCTGGGTTCTCTGCCCTTTCTTTCAGAGGTGATAAACTCTTTTGCTCCCTGAGTTCCAGCCAAATTTCTCTATCCAGTCAGGCCAGTGTCTTCCCTGCCAGCTCTGCATCTACACTGGCATCTGACATAGCATCTGCATTTTCAGTGGGGTCTGTAATGGTATCTTCATCTGCAATGGTACCTCTGCAGTGGGTATCCTCCTCTGCAATAGAGTCTGCTATGGTAACTTAACCTTCAGTACTACCTACATCTGCAATGTTATCTGCCCTGGAGCATTTGACACAAGTGCTACGTATAGCATTCCATATGCAGATAGCACTGCAGATCCTCTCACATGTGTTGATAGCATTGTACAATTCTGTGGAGACAGCAACATTTTTACAGATGTACACATATAGCACACCAGGACTCAGCACTGCTCAGACCAAATATACACAATGCGACGCCATGTATGGTGTTTGCCCCCCTCCACACCCACGTTCCCCTCCTCTGTAGTACAGGAGAGACATCAACCAGTAGGGGACGCTGCTGCAGGGGAAGGATGCACTAGCATTCACTGCCCAGGGAGACGCTAAAGGCACAAAGCAGCTCAGCCTGGGCAGAAGGCTCCAGGGCTTGTAACAGCCCACCAGGACTGTGCGGGGCTTCAGCCAGGCTCTTTTTTTTCTGGTAGATGGCAGGAGGAGACACTATGGACCACAGTGGAGAGGAGAGACCCAGCAATGCCCTTCTGCTCCACTGCTGGCCCAGCAGCAGCCACAGCTGAAATGATCACTAGAACACACTCACAGTCCATACTGCATTTGTTGAACAGGCCAAAAAAGAAATCCATTCATTGCCTCTGACACCCAAGCAGCTTCAGCATGGACCTGACTACAGCCTTCCCCTACTGTCTTGCAAAAGAGGATAAGGAGCCACCAACAAACTGCAGTGGAGCCAGTGTTTGTATCTCTGGACCCCACTGGAAACCCCACACACTCTGCACTTGCTTTTGGCAGTGACACCACTGCTTCAGCAGTGGGCAAACAGATGTGAGCCAGGTAATATATAAAACAGAATAAACAGGGGCAAGCCACTGTTACTTGTCAGCATGCTCTTCTATCCTTGTGTTACTAAACCCCCCAGCATTGTCAGGATAAATAAAACCCTCTAGCACTTTTTTTAGTGTTTAGTCTTTTCAGTGTTAACAAGTAAGGCATTGCTTTATCCTTGGTCTGGAGGTGTGTGTATGGCCAACAAAATTCCAGCCTTCATACAGACATCGATACAAAACATTTCACTTGTTTATACATTGTTAGCAAACAAAGAAATTAATGTTCATAGGTTCTAAATTACATGAGTCTCTTTCGTTAATTAGTATTCTGTCTTCTATTGGCTGTTGATTTCTTGCTTCTTATGCTAATTAGTCCATATTTTTAGTCTTTTTAGTATCTTTTTCCTCCAGTAGGGACTTTCCAACACGAGTCTTTGTTAGTCTCCTCTTTATCTTCTGGTTCCTGCAAAAGGTCCTTGTAGTCCATAAATTCTGCATTTGTTGTGAGTATTTTGTCACCCCAAGACAGCATTCTAGATGTCCAGCTTCAACAATACATCTCTCTCTCCCAGGCTTTTTTTGTTGAAGCGTATCAGAGTTAGTTTAGCAAAACATAAACTTTCAGTAATTTTCCCAAGCTGTGTTCCCATAGAAAAAGTATATGGCAACTTTGCTAAATGCTGGCTAAAAGTGATTTAAGACTAACACACTACTTGTAATTTACATACTGCTTATGATTAATTTTTAAAAATAATTAGATGTTAATTAAAACCATTAATTTAAAAATTAGGAAAGTTATATAATTTCCAGCAATTTGGTCTAGGAAATGGAGCAGCCAGAGCACACAGGTGTATCTGACTGTAAAAATGAAAAGTAAAAAGAAGCAAAAAAAGCCTGGGGAATCCGCGGTTCTAGTTAAAATGACACCTCCTGTCTCAATCCACGAAGACCCTGACCATGTTTTCTTTGTTTGGACAAGAGAGAATGAAAAAAGAAAAATAAAATTAAAAGAGGGCAAGAATATTATTAAGAACAATTTATATGCCAAGAATAAGTAACTCGTCTCTTGTAGACAGACACAGATACCATTGCAATTACTGTTGTAAATGTAGGTATCATTTCAGACTCCATTTCTTCTGCAGATACCATTATAGATTAAGATTCCATGGCAGAGGGAAATGCCTCTACAGATGAGTACCCCAATGCAGTTATCATTGCACATACCATTCATAACTTGCATCTAAGGTCTGTCTTCCAGCAACCAGGCATGTTGTGTGACCCTCTGCACAGGTTGAAGACATTCCTCCTACCTGACTCCCAAGGCAGAATGGAGGACACTCCTTTGAGAGCAAAGGCTGCAACTCCAATGTGGAGGTCTGCGCCATTTACCCTGGCTACTGCCGATGCCTCCATCCAGATAGAGCTGCCAAATCGAGAGGCTGCAGTGCAGATCTCTCACTGCAGGAAGTGACTGAATCTTTCTCTAGGGCAGGGACAGGCAGCAGACCTACCTGCAAAAGACGTGCCCAGGTGGAGGACCACCTGCAGCAAGTAGCTGAGAAAGGTAAGAGGCAGTGAGAAGGCTGTATAGCATCAGGGAGTCTGAGAAGGAGTTCTTTCCCAGGAAGGAGAGAGAGTCTGCTTGTTCCAAGCACAGTTTGCAGTAGACCCACAGCCCAAAGCCAAACAGCGAGAGACTCCCCCAGTGACACACATAGAAGGGAAGAGGACCAAGAGAACACACACAGAAGGGAGGAGGGCCAATGTGGAAGAACGTAAACTTGGGACAGCAAGGACCTACAGGAAGAACAGTCTTCCCCCAAAGCCAGAGGTGGTCTTGCAGAACCTTTCCAGAAGACAGAGGTGCCCTTGCAGAACCTTTCACTGGTCTGCAGGAAAGACCCAGCAGAAGAGGCACTGGAGATGAGTAAGGCAGCCCCATCTACTCGCCATATAACAACCAGTAAGGCAGCATAATCTGCTCCACATGTAACAATCCACACAACTTAAAAGAGGGTAATAGTAGGAGGAGACTCTATTCTGAGAGGTATGGAGGCACTATTTACTGGCCTGTTGCACTCTCTAGATTATGCTGCTTACCATGGACTCATATCAGAGATGTCACTGAGAGACTACCATGCTTTGTACAGTCCACCATTATCTGCTGCTGTTGTTTCATGTGGGTGCCAGTGACAGAGTCAAGAGCAGTCTGAGCAGCATCAGGAAGGATTACAGAGCCCTGGGAGCAGCAGTAGCTGCTGACTCTGGAGCACAGGTAG
This sequence comes from Ifrita kowaldi, assembly GCA_013398055.1. Lineage (NCBI taxonomy): Eukaryota > Metazoa > Chordata > Aves > Passeriformes > Cinclosomatidae > Ifrita > Ifrita kowaldi. Next base: position 16,217 of record VZRS01001712.1, on the reverse strand, counting down.
TTTTTTCATCAATCTTCCTGGTCAAAAGGAAGGGGTTTGAAAGAGCCAGTCGAATCTGGGGAATCAACAAATGGTTACGGGACTGGTGCCACAGCCAGGGGTTTGGCTACCTAGACCCATGGACTTGCTTTGAACAACCTGGTCTATAGGGGGCAGATGGAGTCCATCTGTCAGAAAAGGCAAAGAGCATCTTCACTCACAGGCTTGCCAAGCTGGAAAAGAGGGCTTTAAACTACAGTTGCTGGGGGACGAGAGCCTCAGTCCATCCCACTCCTATCCCAGACAGCAAGAGATGTCCTGAGCCTCAAGGCATCCTGGTCCAGATGGGACTGTGTCCAGATGCAAGGGCTTCTCCAGCATCATGGGCATAGAGTAATTTTATTACCACCTCAGCCCCTTCTCAGAAGCTGTGGCCAATGTTCCTGCCCATTTCCTCTCCAGAAGCCAATGGAATTATTTTCTGCAAGCGCTCCTGCAAATCCTAAGAGGAAACCTGGCTTGAACAAGCAGGATCCAGTGCAGGCTGCAGTGACCTCAACCATTTGCTGCTGGGGCAATGCCTGCCGATCTGTGTCGACATTTTGCAAAGAGAGATAGTGATGTGACAGTGCAGCCAAAGCAAGGGCTGTGCAAAAGGACAGGAGATGGGTTTGGCTGCTCAGGAAACCACAGCTCCCTTCCCACAGCTGCGGGTGCTGATAGAGGGCTGGGCAGCTCCCTGCTAGCATTGTCCCAAAGCACTGCAGGAGGAGGCAGAGCAGCAGGAGGGCAAACGCTGGAAGTTTCACAGGTGAGTCACAGTGTTCACAGGGGCCTGGATGCTCATGGAAGCCACATCTGTGCGCGGGAAGTTCCTTTCACATGATTCATGCTCCTACCCTCCAAATCTAGCAGAGGGCTCAGCTGGTGTTGGGAAAGAGGATATTCAGGGAGATTCTTCCAGTACGTGATTTGTCTGGGTTGAGCTGGATGTGGGTACACTGGGACAAAAAACACTGCAGAGGCATGGCTTTTACAGTGGTGAGGGCAGCAGTGCTGCTCCAGTGGAGAAGGCATTGCTGTGAAGAGGCCCACGAGTCAAGTTCTCCCCACTATGGAAGAGGACAAGGTGAGCAAAAGGGCCAAAATGTCATCTGCTGGCCTCAAAGGACAAGATGGCAGTAGGTGTGGGATTCATCCGTCCCTTCCCCCATCCCAGGGAGGAGCTGCAGAGCTCAGAGGGTGCCAGAGGGTCTAGCAGGGGATGCCAGTTCTGCTGCAAATGGTGCTTGCACAGGAAAAAGGCAATGTGTAGCTGCATGCCTGCTTGCACCCACACCGCTCGGTTCTCCCCCGCCAGGCCATGCAGGTTCCTGCCCTGACCCTGGTCACTCTCCTGGCCCTGCTGCCCCCAGCCCAGCCCTGCCCCTCAGAGATGAACAAGGTCAAGGACCTCCTGGAGGTGAACTGCACAGGGCAGGCTCTCCGCGCGGTGCCCCGAGACCTGCCTGCGGACACAGGCATCCTGCTGCTCAGCGACAATTGCCTGGAGTCCCTCTCCACCACCGCCTTCCTGCCCCTCACCCAGCTACAGGATGTCGACCTGGCCAAAAATGGGCTGGTGGCTCTGCACACTGGGGCCCTGCTGCCGTCCCTGAAGGAGCTGACCCTCTCCCACAACGCACTGGGGGCCCTTCCTGTCCTGGAGGGCCTGCCTGCGCTTACCCACCTGGCTGTGGCCCACAACAGCCTGGAGACGCTGGCCCCAGGGGCTTTCCGTACAGTGCCACAGCTGCAGGACCTGGACTTGCGAGGCAACAAGATGCAGCAGCTGCCCCAGGAGGCCTTTGCAGGGCTGAGGGCACTCAAGGAGTTGGACCTCTCAGACAACCTCCTGAAGGAGCTACCCAAGGAGTTGCTGCAGGACCTGCAGATGTTGGAGACCCTCTGGCTCTCAGGGAACCAGCTGCAGACCCTGCCCACTGACTTCTTCCCAAAGGGGCGCCTCTTCATGTATGTTTTCCTCACTGAGAACCCCTGGCATTGCAACTGTGACCTGCACTACCTCCAGACCTGGATCCAGCAGAATGCTGACGTTGTTTATCAGCCAGAGCGGGGCCTGGAGGAAACAAAGGTGGAGGTTGCACCCGAGAAGGTACTGTGCCACAGCCCTGCTGAGCATAGACAGAAGCCCATCATTCACCTCAAGCTCAACTGCAGCATTGTGGGGGATATGGATGAGGAAGGAGGGGATGAATATAATTATGGGGAAGAAACAACAGAGAAAGCTACCATGACCACCTTCCCCCCACATCCATTCATCCCCAAAGAGCACACTACCATGCCCTATGCTGTTACCTCACCTTGCCTCCCTACCCTCACTACCAAAAGACCTCCCCTCACCAGACCTTCCTTCAGCACCCCTTGTACCTCCACCCTTTCCCCAAGCACTTTGCTTGTGGTGCTGACAAGCATCAGAGCTCCCAGCACCACCACTCCTGTACCAGCCAGTCCCACCATGACACCCACACAGACCCCCAGCACTGCCACCGTTCTCACTGCTACTACCACCATCACCCTGCACAGACCTGCCACCCTTGACTCTGCCACTTCACTGCCAACCACTATAAGCAGCAGCCCTGCTAGCACCAGTGGCCATCCCCAAACCACCCTTGCTGCCAGCACGACCTATGCCAGTCTCATGGGGTCCACTGGCACATTTCCCACCACTTCCACAGCAGTGCCTTCTACTGCCATGCTAGAGGCCTCTTCCATTGTCAGACCTCCGTCTCCTCCTCTGATGTCGGCCAACACCATGCTTTCCACTCATGCCCCAACACTACCACCCCCCCTGGACACCACACCATTCACCCATCCTGCATGTTCCCCCCTACCTTCTCCTCCTCCTTTCTGCCCATGCTTCATCCCAGGACGGGCTGTACCTGTGCTGCGTTTGCAGGCAGGTGGGGAGGGTCCACAGTGGGGCCAGTGGGTGCTGAGGCACTGCTGCCTTTTGCACTGGGTGCTCTACCTGGCTTCCTTGGCTCTGCTGGTCCTGACCATGCTGGCTCTAGCAGGTTGGCTGGCATGGATGTGTCTGCTGGGACGACCCTCTTGGCACCAGTCCCTGCAGACCCAAGAGGTGCAGTATCCACTGCTGGAATGGAGGGAGTCAACAGGAAGCCCTATGATGCATCTCAGCAGCTTCAAAATCCCCCTCCAGCGCCCCACATTCTGTACAATCAAGGAAGTGGAATTGTGTCCTGAGGTTACCTACTGCACAATTAAAGATCTGGGGATACAGCACAGTCCTCCTGCAAGTCACTCCTTTTGCACCACAAAGGAGTTGTGGGTTCACCACAGTCCTCTGCACACAACAGTCAGGCCTTCCTCCAGGAAGCTGATGGTCACAGACCTTGGATTCCGGAGGACCCCATCTGCTTACAGCCTGGACAGGGGTGTTGAAGCCATTGGTGATGTCAGAGTGAAATATGTGGGTAACACCATGTAAATGTTTCTGTACACTCAGAGAAAGAGATCGAGAGTTGTGGCTCTGCTTCGCATGCCTTATTTTACAAGGGAAAGATCTACTTGCCTAGGGAAAGCCATCCAGCTCCTTTCTCTAGTATTCTCAAACCACCTGAGGTTTCCAGAGCTAAAATAATTACTTGGGTATTTGGCAGAGGAAGATAATGTCCTAAACTGGTCAGTGATAGTCTGGGGCTGCCACTGCCTGGTTTTGGGGTGAGTGAGGGCAAGCAGAACTTACGTTGTGCTCTGTTGCAACTGCTTCTGTTCAAACAATGCACGCAAAGATGTGATACACTTTCCACTCAGTGCCAGGTTCTTAATCACATAATAAATATTCCGTGCCTGAATTTCAAAGGGGTGCTGGTTTAATTTCATTGGACCTGCCACAGTCAGGAGAGACGGTACAGACAAGAGAAACTTGTCTTCAGTATTTGGAATAGTGAAGACAGGGAAGAAAAGTCCATGGAATCCCAGAATCCTAGAATATCCTGAGTTGGCAGGGACCCCTGAGGATCAAGTCCGACTCCTGGCCCTGCACAGACACCCCAACAATCCCACCCTGTGCCTGAGAGCATTGTCTAAATGCTTGTGGAGCTCTGGCAGCCTTGGAGCTGTGCCATTCCCTGAGGAGACTGTTCAGTGCCTGACCACCCCCAGGGGAAGAACTTTCCCTAATATTCATCTGTTGGGATGCTCCCATGACACAGCTCCAGCCGTTCCTGGGGTCCTGTCTCTGGTCCCAGAGAGCAGAGATCAGAGCTGCCCCTCTGCCTCCCTTCAGGGGAGGTCTCCCTGATGAGTACTCCAGGCTGAATTGTCTCCCTCAATGTACTCTAGGCTGAATAAGTCAAGTGCCCTCAACTGCTACTCAAACCCTTCCCCTCTAAACCCCTCCCCATCTCTGCAGCCTCCTTTGGATACTCTTTAATAGCTTTAGATCCTTCTTGTATTTTGGCATCCAAAACTGTACACTTATACTCCTATTCCTGACTTTTGCCCCAAATGTGTGCGCGGTTCTTCCCTGTGGTACGGAATCATACGGGAAAAGCATCCCACTGGCAGGTAATAAGGAAAGTGCAAGTGTTGATGCCTCTGCATGACAAGTTATGGGATTGCTGGATACTGGGGAGTAGGGTGGGAGGCTTTGAAGGGCAACGCATGTGACTTATAAGGGATTACACTAGGACAAAGCACTCAGGAGCTGGCCAAACTTTGTGACTACCTGTCTAGATGTCACTCAAACATTTTGGGAGGTGTAAGAAGCAGACAACAGTCGCCATTGGTGGGGGCTGAATGGCTTGTCCCCCACTGGTGCATAAATGCAGCAGCTGGATGCTATGAATCACTTTTCCAGCCTGAAATGCAGTTCCAGTTCTAATTGCCCCAAATGTATTGTCAAACTGCTGAGTCAGCATGGTCTTCTGCGAGATTAACTACTGGGTTCACAGGTGGGAACGTGTGCCTGCGCTTGGCCAGCATGAGTGTGTCTGCTGGTGAAGGTCTGGTGTGCAAGTGTGTCCATGGACATGGACATACTGCGTTTGTAAGCGTGCACTTGTCCATCTCTTGGTGCTGTCCTCTTACCACACCATCCTTTCTATCCCTGTCTCCTGGGACAATGATGAGGCAAGCAGCTCCAGTGCTGGCACCATCCGAAGGCCCCAACAGTGGGGGACAGACGTGGGGAGCAGAGCTGTGGAAGAAGATCTGTGTATCTTGGTGGACAGAAAGGTGAACAAGGTCCAGCAGTGCACCTAGCAGCAAAGGGAGGGCAACAAAACCTGGACTGGGTTAACAGAGACAGGGCCAGCAGGCCAAGGGAAGTGATTATCCCCTTCTCTTCAGAACTCATTAGACTACAGTTTTTCACCTTCTTCTACACATCTGAAGCCACCCAGTTCCCTCCCCACAGGCACTACTGGTACCCCAGTATTTCTCAGAATCCCATTACCTTTGCCTCTCCTTGCAACTCCCCCCTGCAATTCTCCCACCTCTCCACACAACAAGCTCTCCAGGTCGCTCCAGGAATCCAAAACCACTCAAAACCACCTAGGAACCCCAAAGCCCCCAGGACCCCCTATTGTACTCTATCAATCCCATCATCAACCCGCCCAAATCCTGGCACCCCCAGGACTCTATTCCCTCAGGATCCCCTATGCACCCCAAGATCCCTCTCAGTCCTGAGACACACACATACACCCTCGTGCCCAGTGAACACAGGCACACAGCGCCCCAGTGCTCAACACCATCCACCCAGGACACTCAGGTCACTGCTCTCCTGCTCTCCTCCTGTTCCTTGTGAGAAGCACCTGGATGTCTGGGTTCCCCACCAGAAACAAGAAGACCCAGACAGACAATTCAGGAAGCATTTTTATTCAGCCCAGGTGTAGGGGGGAAACTGGGGGATTCCCAGCTCCCAGTGAAGGGCTCAGACAAAGGGGATTGAGTATTCCTGGAGGCACAGAGCTACAGTGTGGGAAATCTCTATGTTCCATAGGTTCACTACAGTCTAGGTCATGTACCTTGAGGGTGAAGGGTTGCTGGAAACAGCAGGAGGAACCCACTCTGGGAGAGGGATCTGGACACTTCTGTCCCATAGAGGTACCCATGGATGCTACCTGGGTATCCCAGTATGGGGTGCAGAATTTTTAAGCTAAGTATACCCTAGGTATTATTGGGAGTTTCAGTTGATCTCAAGGGGTCCTTAAGGCAGCTGGGGCCACGCAAGGCAGGGGGTACAGTGAGAACACAGGCTTGTAGGTCAGTATAGGCATGGGGCAAGGTGCCCCGGGTGATCCAGCGCCGGGTACCCGGCTGGTAGGCATGGATCAAGTGCGTGTCCTGGTAGGTCTCATGACTGTACCCTCCCAATACAAGCAGTTCCCCTCCCAGTACAGCTGCACCCCCAACTACATGTGCACGGGGCAGGGGGCTGAGGAGGACCCAGAGGTTCTGCTTGGGGCTGTAGACCTCAAAAGTCAGCTGGTCCCTGTAGCCAGACTGCCCAGCCCGCTGACACAGGCCCCCGGCCACATAGAGCTGCCCACCCGCCTCCGCCATGACATGGCCAGCTCGCTGGCCATTCATGGGGGCCAGGAGTGTGACAGGTGCACCTGGGACATAGCGGAGCAAGGATGCCTGACACTGGTATGCTTCATCACACCCACCCGACACGTAGAGCTCACCATCCAGGGCACATGCCGCATGCCCACACAGAGCCATTGGCAGGGGCTGGCACCTCCTAGGCAAGGAGAGAGGGAGGGGTGAAGGACAGGTTAAGCAGGGCTATCCTGCAGTGATTGACTACCCAGGGGTTCCCTGGTGTGCCATGGCTTCATTGACCACTCAGCAGGCAACACTTGCCAACACTCAATGAGCCCAGTGGACAACATCAGCTGACACAGAATGGATACCTCAGGGGCATCACTGTTCGACACTTTGTAGTTGCTGCACCATTGGTCAATCACAGTGGGCTCACTCAATGGACAGCACTGGCCATCACCCCATGAACATTCTGCCAATGAGAGGAATCAAACAACTTGTCTCATTGGCAGATGGCCAACAAGACCCGCAATGAACATATTACTGGCCAAAAATTCACTTGCCACCCACTAGGAAACACTGGCTAACACCCAGTCCACAAGGGACACGGTTGTTCAAAATCCAGTAGACCTCTCCCAGATACCACTACAGGTCCATCCTCCACTGGAGGCTTAGTGACCCAAAGCACTCAGTGGGCACCTTGGTCAAGGCAAGGGGCTATTAGAGAAAAGGGAAACTAGGCATCTGCTGGAGCAGCCTCACCTCCAGGTGTCATTGGCCAGGTCGTAGCACTCCACAGTATCTGTGCAGTAGAGCTCCCCTGAGGTGCCCCCCAGGGCATAGATGAAATTCCCAAGTGCCACAGCAGCAAAGTAGCTCCGTCCACATGTCATACTGGCCAGACGCTCCCAGGAATCATCCATAGGCTGGTACCTGGGTTTGAGAGGCAAAGGGGCAAGAGACTACCTGTTACCTACAACACCATGAGCTGATGCTGGCACCACTGAGGGCAACAACCCACCTACAACCTGCCAGTCCCAGAATGCCTTGGGGTCACATGGTCACCTTGTATGGGAATATCCCCTCCTTCTGGACAATACCAAACCCATAATGACCTGGGGCATCTCCAGATAGAAGATGCCCACTCCTACTCCCAAAAAGCCTGTAACACCCCAGAGAAAGAAGGCACCTCTGAGTCCTACACCCGACCCATCCCAGAATGTTTTGGGGCCACTTGACGAGCTACAATGCCACAATGTCTTGGATCCATGGGGCAGCTCTAGCTCTACCAACACCTCCTCTGATCCCACGATGTCCTGGTGCCACATGACAACTCCAAGCCCTCTGTAGCTCTCACCTGTAGACACTGGCTAGGGTGTCATGGACCCCGTAGTAGTGCTTTCCACCCAGGACGTAGAGGTTGTTGCCCACCACAGTTACAGCATGACGGAAGCGTGGGCCATCAGGAAAGTGTCCCAATTCCCTCCACTCAACCTGCTTCACCAGCCCCACAGCACTGAGGTAGCGGTCTGCAAACCAGAGGTGTCTGCTGGGCTTCCGGGCAGTCAGGTTGCTCTTTACTTTGTCTCCACCACAAACCACTAACACCTCTGGCAAGGAACGTACCCGGCATGGCAGCTGGGCCATGGGGGCAAAACTTGCTACCATGAGCTCACGGAGGACCTTTGGGTCAGCTACCCCTGCAGTCACAGATGGGACCTTCTTCAGCTCCAGGCTGGACATGAGGGCAAAGCGAACAGATGACAGGATCTCTTTGGCTAGATCCTCCTGGCCATCTCCATTGGCCGTAAGCCACCGAGATGCTGCTTCCAAGGCTTCCAGTTCATGGAGGACATTGAGACCATCAGAGCGGAGGAGGCGGATGAGAAGGTGTGCAGGAAGATCCAAGAAGGCCGGTGTAATCACCACACAGGGGAAGGCGGCCAAGATGTAGTTCTCTGCTACATGGACCACCTCATCCAGCCCATAGGCCACAGCAAAGGCCAGCACGTCAGGGCCAGTTTCTGGGGTCAGGCCATGGGTAAAAACATCCAGGCAGAGAGTGAGGAGCCCCCAGGCCTGGTAGCGCAGGGAGGTCTCAGCTGCCTCCAAGACCATGGGCCATGGCCCTGCTACAGCTCCTGTGTAGGCAAAGGAGAGGAGGAGACGCAGCTCGGCTGGGGACAGCCCTGTGACCAGCGGGTTGGCAGGGTCATGGGTGGCCTCTCGCATGGGGCAGGTGAAAAGGGCCCGGAAGAAGTCACAGGAGCAGCTCAGGGCCAGTCGCTGAACTAGGAGGAAGGAGGAATAACGGTGGGAGGCAGCAGGGGACCCTCTGCACTGTGCAGCCCCCAGAACTCACGTGTCCTGGCTCCGTGCCCATCAAAGCCCCAGCTCTGCCAAGGCGAGCAGCCCTGAGGGCACCTCTAGAGCTTGATGCCCACCTGGAGCTGCAGCCTTATCATCCCCACCAGAGGACTTGGCTGTCGCAGAGCGCCCTGTCCCACTCTTCAGCCCCTCATGGAGGACCCCCACCCGCGCTCACCTGGGATGACCTCGTTCCCTGCCTGGAGCTGGAGGTCACAGCCCACACCATTGGCATGGAGCTGCTCCATGGCCTTTAGCGTCTCCCACTGCTCCTCGAGGGGCTCAGGACCTTCTTCCTGGTGGTCAATGTCCAGACGCAGGGCACAGGCGGCCACCAGCCGTGGGGCACCCAGGGCTCGGGCAGCCTCCTCCACCTCTTTCGCCCGGCCATGGGGCACAATTCCCCCATAGGCGAAGGTGAGCACAGCCCGCCAGCCCCACAGTGTGGCCCCAGGTGGCAAGGAGACATGGGGTGGGGGATCTTGGTGGAGTTGTCTGGTCCTGCTCTCCAGGAAGCGGTAGAAGAAGGAGCTGATGGAGGCCAGGACCACAGCATGGGCCATGTCACTCTCCGGGCCCACGGCCACATCCACCAGCTGTCCTGTGGTGCGGAGGTGGTCAGCCACGGCCAGGAAGTGTGCAGCGTGAGCCCGATCCCGCAGGCTCCACTGGTCTGGGGCTGGCCCCTCTGCAACCCACATCTTGCCTGTGGGAACACATGGAGCAGGGTGTCAGGGTGCTGTCTCCACAGCTGGAGCTTCTGGCCCACGGCAGGAGTACTGGCTGGGGACATGGGGTCTTGCTGCTGGCACTGCCACATAGCACTGGATCCACCACCTACAGCCAGGGCCACCAGGCTCTGCTACTGCTCCATTACTAAATTTGATGCCTCTTGGCAAAACCGCAGCTCCATAGGTGAGAGCAACAGCCCATTTCACTGCCCCACTGAGCCTGATCCCCTCACCTGCCTCATCTCCGAAGCCTTAGCATGAAGCTACTGACCCAGAGCCAACACTGCTGCCACACAATCCCGTAGCTCAGGCCACTGTCACCACTCAGACCTTCAGTCCTATAGCACACACAACCAAGCCCTTCCTCAGCCATTGCCCCATTAGCTGAAACTACTGATGGTCCAACAGCAACCAAGACGCTGGCCCCCAGCGAAGCGCCCGTCACACCTGCTCGGTGCGTGGCATGCCTGCTGTGCACTGCCTGTTGTGTGTCATGCTGCCTTGTGACGCATTATCCCGCTAGTTGTCTGCAATGTTGCATGTCATGCTCCCCTGCACCACAGACTGTCGAGGTGTGCTGACCCTCATGACACTGTTGCCACCCCTTGCCCCCGCCGTGTTGCTCGCTGTTTGCGCCGTGTCGCGTGTCCTCGCTCACCAAAGGCCATACGCTTTGCAGCCCAGTGAAGCGCTTGCTGTATGCCGTGTCCTGCATTACTGCATGGCCTGTTATGCTGCGCCGTGCACTTGTCCCCCTTACCGCCTGCTGCTGCTCCACAGAACTCCTGTGACCCTCTAGGAATGTGCCTGGGTAATTATAGACCAGACAGGACACGTGGCCCCAGCCAGGAGCTGGGAGAGGCTCAGGCAGAGGGAGGTCCAAGGCCCCAGAGTCCCCAGGATGGGGCAGTGGGGTCACTGAATTCTCTGAGGACAGGCAGCAGGGCCAGCTGAAGCTGACAGCAGCTTCTGTAAACTCCGTGCTACCCTGGGCAAGTCCTGCTGGGGATCCTTGGCCCCTCAGGCCCCTCTCTAAACATTGCTCTTCTCCAGAGCCCAGGGTGAAGCAGAGCCCCCTCCCAAGTCCTCAGGTAGGAGACAAACAATCCCCTGTCTCCCCCACCCCCTTGAGGGGGTGACAGGTCTACCACCACCTGCTGTGCTCCTGAGCTGCAGCCCAGCCCCACTGACTCCCAAAGAGCTGGGGGTCTCAGCCCCAGGAGCACATGGGGACACTCAGCCCAGCCTCAAGTGCCCCCAGGACCACCCCACACACACCAAAGACCCCACTGGCCCACAGAGCACATACCAGAGCAACACAGCCTGCCATGGCTGTGATTGTGTCCCTGTATCACTGTCCCTCCCTCTGCTATCCTCTGGTGCTCCAATCTCCTTGTCTTGTTCCCTCCCCTCACATCCCATGTTCCCCTCTCCCATGGACCTGCATCCCCCATACCCACATTCCCTGTCCTGTAACTCATGCACCCATCCCCTAATGTCCCATCTCTGTACCGCAGTGTTCCCACACATCCAGTTAATTCTGTGCTCCCAAAAATCTTTTCACATCCTCTACCAGTCTATTTTTCAGCACTTATCTATCCTGCTTGTGAGATTATTTTTTTTATATCTAGTTAGAATTTCCCTATCTTGTTATTTCCCACCCTCCACTGCACACCTGAGCCTGCACCTTCTGTAGCCACTAAGTTGTGAAAAAGCGCTATTAGATCAAATCTTGACATTTTCTCCAGGCAAAATGATCCAGTTCTTGCCTCTCTTTGTGCATCTGGTGCCTCTGTGCTCTCCATCTCCTTAGTGGGTTTGCAGGACACACTTCAGTTTGTTCATAGAAAATTCAACCATAGCTATAAGCAACCTGCTCCAGTTCTCAGCTGGCATTCAGGTGTCCCCTCCAGCCTCAGATATTCCTCAGTTTCAACCCTGAAGCACTTAGCTCTAGACTTCCTGAAATGCTTTTTGGAGAAAGACCCCAGGCTCCCGAACACCTTCTTGTGGGCAACCCACAACCTCTTCCCTACCCCACCTTCCCCATCTTCAGTGCAGAGCCGAGCACTTCTTCAGCAGCTTTGGCTCCAGACCCTCACTGATGGGCTCAGTGCAGCGTAATCCCAATCCTAGTCAAGAAGCCCCACAGGGCCCACTCAACTACAAGGACCTCACTGAAGCTACAGCATAGTGCTCATGCTTGCACACACAATGCCGAGACATGGAGGCAAAGCAAATTGAGCACAGAAATCGCAGGCAGACCAGAAGATGCCGCTTCCCCTTCAGCAGCTCCAGCTTTCTGCACCTCAGCCCAATCACCGGAAAACAGACGCACGACAGCACAATGTTGTGACAACTGCTGATTGGACCAAATCTTTATTACACAATGTCCTAAGTACATACAGCACTTGGAAGCCAGCTCACAGGGGGGAAAGGTGACATTTACAGCTTGGGAGGTCCTGTCAGCCTCCAGCCCTCCTGGTTACCGATCTTCACGAGAGCCGCAGTGATTCCAAACCCCAGACATGCTGTGGTGCCAGTGAGGTAACTGTGAGCTGAAGAAAACATATCAAACCAGAAAACACCCATTAAGGCACATTAAGTCCTGTGCAGTAGATCTCGACAGACTGCCATTTTTCGTAAGTCCCTTGACCATCAGCAACATTGTCTGGCCACAGGAACTGGAAAAGTGGCTTTTTTATAAAATTGAGTTCTCACGCTTTTAGCTTGCAATTTGAAATATCAATTTCAATAATCCACTGCCCCATCCCCTCAAGTGGGCAATCTTAAATGGCTCATTTGAGTGACAAAAATAACAATCATTGCTTTGAACTTTCATCAGCTCAGCAACTAGGACAAATAAAGATTAATTCTATTTCACCACAATTACAACTTAAATAAATCCCTCACTTCTTTAGGTTCAAGGATCAATGTCTACAGAAAACAGAACTGTGTCAGTATCTGCAGGAGCTGCTTAAGCCTTACAAGGGGCTATAGGAACAACAGCAGCAGGACACAGCTTGTCCCTCAGACCATGTGAAGAATTCACAAGGCAGATATTAGATTGTACTTCCTGTCTAAAATAAATCACACTTCTTGTGAAGAAAACATGGATTTCCACAGCTATATTTTACCTATCCTGCAATTTTAAGGTATAACTGGTAGCTCTTACTGGCAGTACTGACTCACCTCTCCTTTCATTCTGTGTATCACTTCATGTTCCCTTTGGTGTCCTCCCCTCCTGCAGCCATATTTATTTTAGCAGGCCCATACAATGTCAATGAAACTGGCATGAGTACAGGCTGAGATGAATCTTTACCAAAGAAGCCTGGCATCAACATTCTTTAACATTTTTCCCCAACAGAAAAGTTTCTAAAACCAGCAAGGGCACATTTCAATGCAGGCATTGTCCACAGTTACCTCTTGCTCCCAAGACAGCTCCTGCTGTGCAGCCACCTATGAAATAGTTCAAAGGATCCTCTGGTTCTTCCCGGACTTGGGCACTAAGGCAGGTACTTAAGCCAAACACAGCTCCCAGCGTAGCTGTAAACAAGAAGTAAAAAAACAAAACCAAAATCCTCAAGGACCAGAGAATTCACACTGAGCATGATTTCAATATTCACAGTGGCTACAGTGGAAAACCAGGGACATCCTATCCCAGCTGCTACAGTGAGGGTCAGCATCACCCAGTCCCACCCAACTTCCCTGGGCTTCTCCCCCTGCACCACATGGATCCTGCTCAGCTGCGAGCTGAACCCGCAGAGCACCCCACACCCACTGCCGCCAAACAGCACCGCATCCTGCCAGGGTATCGGCGCAGGCCTTACAGCCCTTCCCAACATGGTGATGGGATAGCCCCTGACAGCTGGGGGTACTGAAGGGGAGCAGTGGTGTCTGTGCAGCAGCCACCTGCCCAGCTTTGCCTGGACTCTGCACTGTAACTCAGCCCTCAAGTCCCTGTGAGCCCACCTCACAGCACCGGGCAGAGCAACCCTAAGGGCTCTGCTCTCCCTGCAGACTGCTAGTCCTGACACTTCCCTCCTCTGCCTGCCTGGGGCTCACAATGATTTCTGGATAGTAGAAAAATTAACTGGGTTTGTAAATTACTCTTGTTGCAAACTGACTTTGAAATCGAATTAAGAATTTTGAATTGAACTAAGAAACTGCAAAGTAGAAACATCCTGTCCACTGAATTACACACCTCATCCCATCAGACCCCACACTGATGTAACTGCAAACTTTGGCCAAGAGTTGTGACAAGAAAAGCTGGGTTTGTATCTAATACAGACTCTTGATCATGAAATGTGAAACTGTCTACGAGGCACCATCTGCAGATTTCAATTCATCTTTCTTGGGAACAATAAAAATGTCCAGGATAAAAATTTTCAATCCGTACATAAAACCAGCATCTCCTGTTACAAACCTGTGCAGTTTTTCAGCAGAAAATGAATTACGCCGTACCCAAAATCAGCTGAAAAGAGCACTGAAGAAACAAACCCCCAGACCTAGGACTGCATTTCAGCTTTCCTGCTCTCCCTGCTTTGGACAAAGGCATCTGTAGGCAAAACACACAGCTTGAGGCCATGAGGTGTGGCCCCAGAAAGAAGGACAGGATAAACCCTTCCTCAGGTGTGAAACTGGTAAGAGGACCCAATATGCCTGTTTAGGATTAAGGGGTCTATTGAAATCAGTTGATTACATGATCCAGTCCTTTCATAACGACCTCAACTCATTAGAGGAGATGCCAGACCCTGGTTTAGAGTCGAACTACTCAAAAACGCAGACCTGGACTGACTGTGCCCCAGCTCAGAGCACCAGCACTTGGGGAGAGGCAGAGGTGGCACAAGCCATTGAATCAGACTGAAAAGCAAGAGTCTGCTAAGAGGAAAACTGCACTTGGCAAGGGGCTGAGGGAGCTTCAACCATGCAGTCCCCTCAGCTCCCTGCTCCTCTCTTCAGCATTCATTTTCTCTTCCAAAGACAATTCACGACAACTACATGGTTTCTCCTTGTCTATAGAACATAATGGGAAAACCCCCACGTTTATTTTCCTTTTGCCACCAACACCATTGCATTGTGCTTCAGCAAATGCAGTTTATTAAATACAATGCCTAAATACATTAAGCAAAAAAATTAATTTGCTTGCACTATGTTGTTGCCCATAAACTGGGTATTCTGGAAATACAAAAAAAAAAAAAAAAAAAAAAAAACAAAAAAAAAAAAACCCCAAAAAAAACCAAAAAAAAAAAAAAAAAAAGAACAAAAAGGATACAGTGGAAGCCAAAAAGCTCAAAACTAACCCAAGCTAGGTTATGGCTTAAGACCCATATATCTAACTCTTGTGGGATGTCGGCTTGGTTTCCTTAAACTTGGCATTTCACACAAACATAGATGACAACACACCCACATGAACTCAGTGATGCACAGAAAACCATCTCTGTNCTCAGGGGCCGGGAGCCCCGGCCGGCCCCGCCCGCCCCGGCTGCCGGGCCGCGTTCCACGCCAGCCGGTGCCCGAGCACGCCCGTACAACCACTGGCCTAAAGGATTTCTACCTCCTATTCTACCTTCCCAGTTGCCCCACCCGCAGCTCTCAGGCTCTTTGCCTGAACCCAGGGTTCTGACCCTGCCGTTTGTCTTTGCTGGCTGCTTGCGGGGTGGGGAGGTTGGTGTGGCTTTGCTTCATTGTGGGTGTTTTGCATTTTTCTGGGGGCGGAGTTATTTGTGTTTGGCGAGGTTTTTTTGGTTGAGTCTACAACTCTTGCTTAATGGCGCTTTAAGTATTTTTAATGAACTTTCAAGGATTCTGTTTTAATTCTCTGTCTGTGTCTATACTGCTGTATGGCCCTGTTTCCCTCTGAAATAATAAAGATGCTTTGACACAGGCTATAGGGACGTTGTATACGTTTATTTTTCCAGCTGTTAATAGTATGCTAAGAAAAACACAACTCTCCACTGTGCCTTCTCGGTGATGTANCAAAACAAAAACAAACAAACGAAGCAACAACAACAACAAAACCCTCAACCAAAAAACCTTTTATTCTAGATTGCAAAAAATGACCAGCAAATCAAGGACATGTCTTTCCATTTCAGTGTTCTGGCTCTTAGCCAAACAACGACCCAGGGCCGGTGGAGGACAGAACCACCGAAACCGTGCAGGGGCAGAGGAAGGGCAGGTGCGAGGGCGCAGCCAGACCGGGCAGAGGCGAGGCCGGCGCTCCTGCGGGGCGCGGGGATCCCACCCTATAGTTACATTGCCGAGAGTCCCGGCCCTTACCCATCGTGACACTGTCCGCCGCCGCCGTCTGCAACGCGGCCAGAGCCGAGCCGGGCCGCAGCAGGATGATGCGATACGCCGCCCCGACCAGCCCTGCAACACAGCACTGCGCGTCATTGCCCAGGCCCGGGCCCCGCTCGGCCGCCCCCCCGCGTGCCCCGTTCTCCCCGATGCCCACCCGCGGCCGCGCCCACGCGCGTGGCGAGCCAGGTGCGTTGCGGGCACTGCTCGCCCTCGGGGCCGTCCCAGTAGCCCGCCATGGCGACAAGGGCACGGCCGAGGTATCGC
>VZRS01001709.1:706276-718414 GCA_013398055.1 Ifrita kowaldi | reverse complement strand
GCCGGGCCGGGGCTGCCGGCTCTCAGCCCCGCTGTGCCCGCAGACGCCGCGGCTCGCCTGGCCGCCGAGCAAGAAGTTGAAAACCTCTCCGGGCTCTCCCCTAACCCCGAGAAGGACATCTTCGTGGTGCGGGAAAACCGGACGACGTGTCTCATGGCCGAATTCGCTGCCAAGTTCATCGTCCCCTACGACGTGTGGGCCAGCAATTATGTGGATGTGAGTGGGGGCCGAGGGCGGCCCGGGGGGTCGGGGTCTCCGGCAGGACGGGGCATGGCAGGGGACACACACACATCCGCAGGTACTTTCGGAAAGTCCTTTATCCCCTCCGAGGATTTTCAGCCGGGGCAGTGGGGGGCCCGGGGGACCGGGGGGTCGCCCCGCTGAGCCCCGCTCCTCGCTTGCAGCTGATAACGGAGCAAGCCGATATCCCGCTATCGCGGGGCGCCGAGATGAAGGGCAAGTGCGGCACGAACGAGTCGGAGCTGGAGCTCTCGTGGCTGGACCAAGCGTACACCCTCAAACTCTCCTTCGTGAAGGTACGGGCTCCCCGCACGCCGGGAGCTGGGGCGGGGGCGCGGTGGCTTCGCGGGGTCCTGACCGGCCCTATCTCGGCAGGAGGGGCACAACACGTCCCGGGGGCCGGAGGCGTCCTGGAGGCTCAGCCGGATCCAGTTCACCTACGACACCTCGGAGCGCACCTACTTCAAGGATGCCGTTAGCCGTAAGCGCCCAGGGTCGGGATTTAAGGCAGATCCCGGAGGGGGAGCGAGCGTGGGGCTGGGCTGGGCGGGGAGCACCCCCGGGCTACTCGCTAAATTCATTTTAGGGGAAAAACGAAACCACAAACACACCCGGCAAAGCCGGGACCAGCTGCCGGCTTTAAACCGCTATTATTAGGGTTTTTTTCTCCATTGTTTTTTCCTTAGTTTTAATCACCGCGGTTGCCGTAGGAGGGAGAGCCCAACTCTGCCCGTTTGCTGCGCTGCCCGGGCTGTCCTGTGGGACCCAGGGTCCCAGGGGGTGGGGCAGGGAGACACCTGGGCTGAAAAAGCTTGTTTCCTTTCCTGTGGGAGATTGTTTTTAAGGTTAATCCTGATGATGGTTGAATAGGTGGGAAAGCAGCAGTTTCCCAAGATAACTGAGGCTGACATCAGTATCATACCCCTATACGCCTCCACAACCAGCAGCCTCCTCTTTTCTCTCTGGGTTTCCATTCTTTTGGCTTTCATTTTGTTTTTATTTCATTTCTGCTCAGAAATGTGTTGCCTTGAGTTGAAAAATGAAGTATTGTCATTTGCAAATCATTCTCCCTCAGGATTTTCCAACTTCAGTGAATAGGGCGTTTAGGGTTGTTGCCATAAGACATGCTGGTTTTGGGGCTGTTTTTCCCACTGGTGTTTCCACTGTTTGAGTCCCCAAAACACAGTGGTGGCCGTGCCTCATCAGCCCCTGCCAATGCGAAGCACTGATTGCCTTTTTGTGCTGCTGGAGGGGAACAAAGGGCTGCAGAAGAGCGGGAGGCGGAAGATATTCCTCATTCCACCTGGCTCAGCCGTATTTGGCCTTCACTTGTAAAACAAGCTTGGTGTGATGGGAAAATATTTTCTCGTAATTTATACTTGGGTGAAATGGTCATGTTGTATTTTCAGGAAAGGCTTTATGGCCTGTCTTGCTTTGTGGTGCGGTCCCCAATGGCACTGCTCCTTCCCACCTGGATTGAGAGCCCAAGTGCAGCCGCAGAAATGGTTGTTTCCCAAATGTAGGGAGTATCAGCACAGTCCTAGGCTGAACCCTGAGTCTGTACGAACGGGAACCATTTCTCCGACATTGCGGACTCCAGGTGCTGTGACAGGAGCAGAGCTGGCGGCAGCAGAGCCAGCTCTGCCCTTTGTGCCGCAGGACCGTGTGCTGCAGCCGTGCGTTCCTGCTTGCAGGAGGCAATCCCGGTGTGGGAGCTGCCCTGGCTGTGTGGGGTGTCACACCAAAAGCAGGGTCCCACCCCGGGAGGACACTCCAGGAGCAGCTGGGCTGCTGCCGCATTGCGCCCCGGCCGCATCACGCACCCGTTCGGTTCATTGCCTCTGTTCGTGAAGGCCCCTCAGTGCCTGGGGCCGGGGCCTGACCTGTCTGTGTTCCCTGGCCAGCCGGGAAGCACACGGCCAGCTCGCACCGGCTCTCGGCCCTGGTGACCCCCGCCGGGCGGTCCTACGAGTGCCAGGCGCAGCAGACCATATCCCTTGTCTCCAGCGACCACCAGAAGTCTGTGCAGCTCCTGCTGTCGGAAGTGCGGCTCCAGCCCTTCGACATCCCCGCGGATTTTGTCTTCAGTGAAGGTAAGGAGCAGGAAAGGCACGTCCTGCATTCCCGAGGTGCTGATGCTACCACAGCCTTTGGGGATGTTGCAGTGTACTGAAGGAATTTGGGTCCCACCTTTTTCAGAGCAACCTTCCCCTTACTCCAGCCTGTTACCAGTGCTCCCTGCAGTCCCTCCAACCCATTCCTTGCCTCTGTGGTCCCCAAAAAGGTTTTACAAATTCAGCCCAGATGCTAAAACGTGGGCTATCATTGTATGTATGTTGGCTTCTGTAAGGACTTGTAGAGTCAGATGGCCAGCAAGCCCCAATGCAGCATCCCTGGGGAGCCCTGCAAGGCTGAGGTGTCTCCTCTGGAGCGCAAAAATGCTTCAGCACAGCCCCTTTGTTGTAACCAGGTGCAAATAAAGTGTATAATAGCCAACTCTTTTAATAACAAGTTAGAAAATGGTGGTATTGAAGCCTAGCATTAAAAATGTGGAGCTTTATTATTTTGCATGTGGGAAATACTTTGGAGTATAATAAAAGCCAGCAGTGGCTGTAGAGCTAAGTGGTTGCACTCACGACTGGCATCCTCTCACTGATGTAGTAAATTCGTGCTGTTGCCTGTGCTGGCTCTGGCAGAGCTCTGCGTGGTTGAATTACTCATGGCAAGGCCAGCATAACACTGAGTAGGTTTTCTCCGTGGGCAGGGTTTTTTTGTATCAAAGTAGTACCACATTTTTCTTAGATTTACAGGGAGAAAAAAGTAGATCCTAATAGTTTGCTGTAATTTTTTTTGTTGGCGTATCTTTACCCTCTCTTTCCTCCTGTGGATCCAGGATTCCTGCACTCGGGGTTTGGGTGGGCAGAGCTTAGAGGCTGAGAACAGCATGTTTAAAATATGCAAGTCTGTGTCTCTGTGATACCAAACTTGTGAAGTCCGAGAGCTCCCAGTTAAAACAGCCAAACTCAGGGCTCATTGCCAAAGGAATCTACCTGCTGTTTTCATGATATGCTCATTCCTGTCAGGCAGTAAATTTGTTTCTATTTTGTTTTCTCTTTTGTTGCTGTAGTTGGGTGGTTTTTTCCTCCAGGACACAAAGAGATGATGTTTGTTTAGCAGTTTTTAAACAAATGGAGGGAATTCCTCCTCCAGAGGACAGCATGGCTTTTCTCTTTGTTGAGCTCAATGGGGTTTTTTGTTGTTGTTGTTGCTCTCATTATTCAATTACACTCCTTTTTGTTGAATTCCACTGGAAGTGAACCAGCAGAGAGCACCTGGAGAGGGTGGTCAGAAATCCTGGGAGGTGATTTATCAATGGAGCTCCGTAGTTGGGTGGGCCGCTCTCCCAGTGGTGCGTCCCCACCAGCCAAGCTCGTCCTCGACAAATGCATGGCAAAACAGGATCCTTTGTGGGGTCTGAGAATCACTGCCAATCTTAAATTACAGTAATTAGCCTTCTCCTTTTTGGTTCATTAATTTCCCATTAGGTAAAATTCCTATTAATTATGAACAAGCTACAGAACATTTTAAAATATTTTAAGAGTAGAGAAAGAGACCTGCTAGAGCAGAAGAATTCCTGAGACGCAGGAGGGTCGAGGCTCTTTTTCCACAAAGAAATGGGGGAAAGGTTTTTTCATTAGTCCTGACACTGTCCTGGCAGGGATAAGATAAAAAGCTTGTAGGGATTGTTTTTGAGTTTTTTGAATGCTTAAACTCATATGCTAGAGTATTATTTTTTTTTAAGACACTGCTTTCAACCTTCACAAATCCATATAGGAATATATATTTACATTTTTATTTTTCAATGCAGAAGCAGCAGAAAATTTTTTCATTCAGTGATTACCAAATTTTTTTTTTAATAGGGAAATTGTGTGTATGTTTTTCAGCTTAGAAGATGAGTAAAATGAGAGCTGGTTCAAGAGGGTGCGAGGAGATTTAAACTGACAAAAGAACTCCAGAGAAACTGACAGTTCTTTTGATTTTATATGTAAAAATTTGAATATAAAGCAATATGATTAAAAATATGAATACAAAGGGATACAGTTGAGAATTATGGGCTCTGGAGTGTCTCAGAGTGAATTGAGACCTCCCAGCTGAAGGCCACATTTTCTCAAGATTCCTTTGCACCAAAGTGTGTGGCCACTTTTAAAAAAGCACCTGTTCTTTCTTTTCTTAATTTTTTTGGTAAGCTATTTACTTATAAACACCAATCTCAAAATCTCAAAAATCTTGTCGTGCCAGACACAGCTGGGCTGTTTTTCCACCCCTTTGGACAATCTCTGTGCTGATATTCAGGCTCATGCTCGTGCCAGCGGGAGGGCGCTGTGCCTTTTGCTGGGTTTTTTGCCGTGTTTGCTCTGCAGAAGGATTCTGGAAGAGGAAAATGTGCTCTTAGGTGGTTTCACAGCCTGGTACTGGAATTGGACGAGCACTCACCATAGAAACCATGGCAGTACGTGAGCCTGGGAGGAGGCACAGCACAAAGGAACAGTGAGGAATGTACCTAAACACCTCCTGTGTATCTGTCTGCAGTCGGGGTTCCATGGGGCAGGGCCTGGGGGTGACACCACCCTGGCAAAGGCGTGACCCCGCTGTGTTCGGGATGCAGCAAAACTCCTGGTGTTGCCTGAACTTTGCCCTGTTTGCCAGGGACCTTTTAGCTGCCCTGGACTGAGGGTAAATCCCAGCAATTTGGGAAATTCTGAGATCCCTGCGACCTGGAGTGAAATACTGGGGAAAATTTGAGAGAAAGGGCTGTTTTCCTGCAGGGTCATTAATTTTGAAATCGTAGCAGTTCCCAGTGCGGTGGGGCTTCATTTGTCAAGCACCAGCCTGCCCATACTTGATGGGGTTGAATGTCCAAATTTGTCTGCCATGGACATTATGCAAACCCTTCTCCCCTTCTGCTCCCCCTTTGCCTTTTCCTGTGCTGATAGACAGGAATGACACCTGCTGCCTGCCTGCCTCTCTGCAGTGTCGTGGACCTCAGTGCCTTTGCTTTGAATTCTTGGGGTGAAAAACGCTTTCTTTGAATTCTTGGGGTGAAAAATGCTGTATAAATGTTAAAGTACATTGTTATAAATGTGAAAATATTTTTATTTGTCATAAAACGATGTGGTTTAATATTATATTAATGTTAAAATAGAAAATTCATCCTCTAGCAGTCAGCACCCAGAGAGCCTCACTTTTGCTGTAGATGTGTTTGTGCTTAGCCCTTCCCAGTCCTTCTGTGTTGGGTCCCCCCAACCCCACTCCCATTCCCCCTACATTCTCCAAAGAACCCAGGCTTTGGTGTCTGCTCCAAAAGGAGAAAATGGATGTTTCTAGCGAGGAGAAGGGGTGGGTAGGGCAGAGGCAGCTGCTCTGCCCGGGGAGGTGCAGCGGGTCCAACTGGGTTTGGGGTTGTGCTGCTGGAGACTGACAGCTTTGCTTGGCTTTGTTGTTTTTTTGTGTTTTTTCCTGTTTGCTTTTTTTATTTTTTAATTTTATTTTAATCCTCTTTAAAAAAGTGTCAGGAAAAAGAACTCTCTTCTTTGGCTGCTTGCAAGAGTTGACACCTTTTTGAGTCGTGACACAGACACTTAAACACAGCCGTGGCTTTCTGTGGACCCCAGAGCTCCGGCCACATCCTCTGCTGTGTTTTGTGCCCTGCAGCCAGTTTGCTTTGGCAAAAGCTGGTGGAATTCAAATGTTACGAGTGGGTGCTTCAGAGCTGGGTCTGTTCTCTGCACTGGTGTTTTTAGCTTTGCCTTCTCCACTGGCTGCAGCCAGTGCAGTTCTCCTGGCTGCAGTCCAGCCCGTTCTCCTGCAAACGCTGGATCATTCCTGTTTAGGGAAAGGTGCACAGGCAAACCTGGTGTGTTTGAGCACAGGGGAATCCTCTCAGTTGGGTTTCCAGCAGTTTTCTTTCCATCTTCTGTAGGGTTTAAGCTAAGCCACTTCCAAAACAAAAACCAGTGTCCAGTCATTGTGATCTGCTCATTGGCACCTCAGCACACCCTGCCTGTGGCCATGTGGGAGGGTGCACAGGAACTCCTGGAGCATGGATCCTTCCCATGGGAAAGTGCTGCTTTGTACCTGTGGGGAGTGGGGTCAGAGCAGCCCTGGCCCCACAGCACTGCTCTATGTGTGGCTTTTCCTGCAGCCAGCTCAGCATGGGCTGTGTCCCTGTGAACTGCTCAGGCCTTCACATCCTAAACTGGGAACAATTTCATAGAGCACTAGAAACCCAATTTTGGGAGCTAAATAATAATCAGGATTTTTTTCCCCCATTCTCCTTACTACAAACAAACAAAACCCCTGCATTGCAGCAATTGCTGAATCGCCTGTACCACAGTCCTGGTGATTAATCACTCCTCTGGTGAAACAGTGAGCAACTGGAACTGGAAAGGATTCTTCTGTGTTAGACTACATTTCACTTTTGCTTTTTTTTGTTTCACCTCATTTACAGCTTGAAATGTTTTCTGATGGCATCGCTATGAGCCTGGTGCTGGGAGGACGCAGTGAAGCTCCTGGAGGTGCCGGCACCGCTGGAGAGGGGTCCCTGCTGTCACCCCCTGCCTGGGCCTGGGGGTCTCTGGGTTTTTCCTGCTCTTTGCCACATGCTGTTAGATTTGTGGAGCATTTGCTCTTCGTGGTTATTGCAGATCTCTGCAATCAGCTGCCCGGGGAACCCATCTGGACAGTCTTTAGCAAGGGGGGGAATTCATGGTGCCCTTTGTATTCACTCATCTAACACACAGCCTTTCTCTTTTCCCTTTTTTCTTTCCTTAAACTTGTCATTGTTTTCAGCGCATTTCTAGTACAATGAAGAACATGAGCCAGAGAATTGCTCTTCCTGTATCATGTAACCTTTTATTTTTTTATCCAGAATTGGCATTTTTCTTCTTTTTAGCCTGGCAGCCCCATCTCGGCAGCATGGACTCTGCCTGTCCATCAGCATCGAGAAGCCGCAATCCTGTGGGGAAAAAAAGCACATCATGATCCTGTCACTCAGGCCTGCAGTAGACTCTGGAAGTGTAAGAAAGCTGAGCCAGGATTACCAGTGTAACACGTTTCCTGACCTTAGTGGTCTTTCCAAGCTCAATAGAAAAGTGTTTTCCCGTTGTATCACTATTTTCCAGTGGTTTATTAGGCTATGGCAGACTCATCATGGTGGGGCTCATGTTGCTTCTGCTCCTCCTTTGCCATACTTGATGGACAATGTGGGGTTCTGGGGTGCTGTGTGACCACAGACACACATGAATGTGCTCTGCCAGGGCCGGGGCTGTGGGGAGCTCACGGAGAGGGGGGAGTGATGCTTTTGGACCTCTGCCAACTTGCAGACAGAGGGGGGATTCTCTGGATGATGTGCTGGGTGAGTCTGGTGCAGAATTAAAGACTTACTGATGTTGAGGCCTCTACAGACTCTAGAACTGAATAAACAAAGCAGCTCTTCAGTCAGTCAGGAAACCCAGGCTTTGGCTGCCCCATTCCCAACAAGGCCATTGATGTGTGGCAGAGAGGGCTGAGCTTATGGGCATGAAAGTGTTTTTCCAGTGCGTGGGCTGGTTTGATGGATGTTGCCTCTCCCTGCATCCCTGCGTTGTGACTGATTCCACTCACTCCAAAGGAATTGATTTTCTCCCCAGGGCTCCGCTGGCAGCTGCTGCCGCTCCGTCCTGCATGGAGCCGTGACTGGGGAGCCACCGCAGCAGCAGCTCAGGCTGGCAGCGTCTCAGTCACGTCCCTCTTTCCCCTCTTTCTTTCCCTGCAGAACACAAGTGCCCGGTGGACCAGAGGGAGCAGCTGGAAGAAACCCTGCCCCTGATCCTGGGGCTGATCCTGGGGCTGGTTATCGTGGTCACCCTCGGCATTTACCACATCCACCACAAGCTGACAGCCAGCCAGGTGCAGATCCCTCGGGACAGATCTCAGTACAAACACATGGGATAGGGAGCAGAACCGAGCAACTCGAGCATTTATCAGGTAGAAAAAGCAAAAGCACTTTTTTCTGTGGGCGAGGAAAGGTTCTGGGGGGGCAAGAGATGGTATTCACAGCACCTAATCCTGAGTATTGCATGGAGACACTCAGGCTGAGGCTCGGCTTTAACGCACTCTGTAAGGAGACTCAGTGTTTGTAGGTGGTTTGAATACCTTCTTAAGCAGCTGGGCTGATCATCTGGAAACAGAAATGCTTCACATGTCAGAGTTTCACACTGGGAGCAGAATTAGCTTTCTTGTTTTATTTATTTTTTCCCCTTTTCCCGTCTCAAGAGATTCTTACCTCCCCCTGCATCACCTTTGGAGCATTCAGCCCTCCACATTCCTGTCCATGCAGGAAGCAGGGCTGGGAGATAGAGCCATTGCACAGGGTTCATTCAGGCCCTCTAATGAAGGGACTCAAACCACATCCTTAAGTTTGCACTCATGTTAGGAAAGCATGGAGGCAAATGCAGGTCTGCTTTGAAAAAAAAAAAAAATAGAAATTCAAGATCAGAAACTCCGGTGGAGCAGATCACAGCTGTGGAGCTGACCCCACGCTTGAGACTGAGTAAAGAAAGTTTGTTTTTGCTTCTTGAGCCACATCTGAACTAAACTTAAAAAAGAAAAAAAAAAAAGAAAAAAGTATTGATACACAAATTATAAAGTGCCGTGCTACTGCAAGTCAACTGAGAAATGCTTCTGGCTGGGCATCCTGCACGTATTGTGATTGTGGTTGAGATGTTACATTGCTACCTGCAACTGATAATTTTCACAACAAAACAAAAAAAAAAGAGAAAAAGAAAACAGTAATGTTAAAGTTACTATGCAGATTATTCAGGTATAATCTAATGTTACAGAAAAATATAAGGGAACCCTTGAAATCTATCCTTAAATGTAGGTGATTTTTAAAATTAATTAAAACGTGCATATATAATACTTGATTTGCCTTCTTATTTTGAAATGATGTAATGCTTTGTACTCACTCCATGGTACCAAATGGAATTGGAGCACAAATACATCATCTGAGTGGATGCTACATGTAGGATTTATTCCAGCAGTGGTTTTGCTGCAAATGGCTTGGTGAAGACATGGTGGTGGTTCAGTATTCTGTGATTTGTTGCTTGTTTCTAATATTCTTCTATCTCTTGGTTGTTTTTCCTGTGTGTTACGTGGGCAGTGATGTGTTTTACTCCGGTACCGTCCAGTTCCCACAGCATCCTTTGACTCCCCTTGGCTCCGGTGTTACCTCAGCAGGAGTTAGTCCAGGCCTTGTCTTAATTTAGGGTATGGAAAATACTTCCTTGTTCTTAAACTGATTTAATTCAAACAGAGGCTTGATTGTTTTCTTTCAGCTTAAAACTCAATCAAAGAAAAACAATAATTTCAATGTTGGGAGAAGGCCAGAGAAGAAACTTAACTGTTTTTAACGCCGTAGTCTTCTCCAAAAGGTAGGGGGTTTTTTGATGAAGGTGGATGCAGCACAAGCCTTCCTTCAGTCCTGCCTTATTTCTGGTCTCTTTTCTATGCTATGCTCAGCTTTTTCCTCGTTTGGTTGCAAGAAGCAAAATTATGGCACTAATGATGATTGTGGCTTTGCCCTTTTCCTTTAGAACTCCAGTGAAAGGGTCCTGGGTGAGCTTTAGGCTGACCAAGTGCCACTGCCTACAATGAGCTGATAATTAAAAAAGAAAAGAAAAGGTTCTTTTAGTGGCAGTTAGAAAAAGCCGGAAGCAGCAGGAGGGTGAATAAAAGGATTAAAGGTTCATCCTTAATAGAGAGGAGCTTTGTCCTGCCTCGCCCTTGTCTGCCCTGGGGCCAGGAGGGCTCTCCCAGCCAGCTCCCATCAGCCTGGCACATCTGCCACTGTGACATCCCAAAGAATAATTAAATAAAAAAAGGAAACCAACAGCTGAGCTGCAGATGCCAGAGGAGCCCCTCCACTGTCATTTGTCTCCTGGATAGGACATTCTGGCAAGGTGGCTGTGGGAATGATGGGAGAAATTGCACCCAGCTGGAGCCATTCTGGTCACTAAGAGGATATTCCCACCTGGCTGGCTTCCTCCCTTGGAAGAGGGGGATGGTCAGGGGATTCACATGTAGAAGGCAGCAGAACCTGGGGCTTGGCTGAGCTGCTGAGTGTCAGTGCAGGACGGGCAGTGGCCAGAGATGGAGCTGCTGCCTGGACACCATTCCCAGGCTCCTCTGGGAGGTGGCTGTACCTCGTCCAGGTAAAGTTGCTGGTGGGTTTCAGTCCCTTGGTGTTGCTTCTTCTCCTGCTGCACCCCGTGAGCAAGACCTGCCTGGTGTAACAGGGAGATGCTCCCAAACACCTCTGTGGATTTAAGATGGAAAAAAGGCTGATTTATGGTGGACTCCGTGAACTGTTTTTAATTGATCCTGCACTGACCCTGTCAGGGCACTCACAGGGACTGTCCTTGCCTGATCCTGGTGCCTGTGCACTGGTCAGAGCACTCAGGTGGTGGCCATCGGATGGGGACAAACCCCCCCAGAAGCTGATGCAGGTCCTGTGCCCACAAACTTGAAGGATGTTTGCTGCTTCTCATGTCAGATGACAGCACCTGGCATCACCTTCAGGGGGCAAGTGTGTCTGTAAGCTACTAGGGACAGAGTTCCAGGAATACAAGAATTAATTTCATGATTTACTGAACTGACAGAAAATATTGGGTTTTTGTTGGACTGAAATGTTTTTCCTTTTTGGGGAAGAAAGGAAAAAGAAACAATAATTTCAGCTCAGTGACTTAGTGTCCCAAACTCATGTATCTTGGTTGAAAAAGAAGTTATTTCAGGTTTTGGGTGAAAACCATTTAAATCTTTTAATTCTTTCCATCCTTTTGCCAACACTTACTGAAATTGATCTGATTTTTCCATTGCTTTAAGCTTTTCAAGCCTATTTATGAAAAATTACTTGTGAGAGAGATTATGTCCAGCTTCCCTCTTGCCTGTCAAACTGCAGCAGCAGCTTGAGGACAGCAGCACTTTATTGTGATTTAATTTTGTATTTACCTCTCATTCATTGATGGCTTTTTATGGGTGAGCTGCAAATTGAAAGCTTTTGCTTTATAGATGTTTATGAATACAGCAGTAGAAGGTGGATAAATACACCTTATCACCCTACTGAGCACTGTAAGGACCTGTAATAATTAAGCACTTACTAAAGCAGCTGCTAATGACTTACAGAGTACTTGTGATTAAAACTTTAATTATAAATTATTGATGTATTGCCGAGGAGGGGGCTGACATAGCCAGTAAATGCCCTGGCCTCTGCTACTAAAGCTGTGAGTATTTGGGAATAGTTTTAGAGCTGTGAGTTCAGAAAAAGCCATCATTCCTTAGTGACAGGTGGGAATAATTTCATTGGAATATCCCACCATACCTGGAGCACAGCCTCAGCTTCTGAGTGAATGGATGCTCTTAACATGCCTTGTTTGTTTTTAGGTGATGGCATTACATTTTTTCAATGTGTTTTGAAGTATTTACTGACGTCAGCACCCAAAAGTAATGTAAATTCTCATTTGTAAGACTTGAAGATAGCAAATACCATTGTAGATTCTTCAGCTGACTGATGCTGCTGAGGGAACTGGGAGGAATTGCCATCAGTAGGTGTGAGAGATCAACAGCTGTGAACTAAAAATTAGGGATGTGTAAGGCAAAAAAAGGGATTATTAAGGGGGCAGAGAAAGGAAGGTGGAAATGCACTGACACTTAGAAATCACTTGGGGCAGCTCTAGAAATCACTTTATATACATATATCTATTTATTTATATATATGTATGTGTATCCTATATATATATATACACACACATATATACATACATACATACATACATATATATATATATATATATATATATATAC
>VZRS01001709.1:691569-706241 GCA_013398055.1 Ifrita kowaldi | reverse complement strand
ATATACAAGAACACACTTTTTTTCCTTGTTATCTGCTTGGTCCAGTACTGTGGGACTGAGTCAAATCTATAAACTAGAAAATAGGAATGGGAAAAGAAAAAACCCACACTGAAACTTAAAGTGTTTATTAATTAATTTATTTAACTTGCATGTGCATTTGTCTCACCAGTAGCTGGTGTTCACAAAAAAACCCCTTTGAAATCGACAAAACTCTCAGTAAACTCGATGAACACTGTTTAAAGTATCTAATGATAAGAAAGTTGCAGAAAATTCTTCACTTGTACAGCCTAAAATGTGCTGAATATTGAAGAAAAAACCCCACCAACCCCTTTTTTTTTATTCAAAGATGGTTAAAAAAGTTAATTTTGTGGCTAGTATTAAGTTGTGCCATATGCCATTGCCTGGACTGGTGCAGCCTGGTTTCCTGAGTTGTCAAGACTACAAAAGAGAGCCCTGGGAGGCTGTGGGTGCTGCTCCCGGCCGGGTGGGCTCCGGGAGCTGTGGGGCGGCGGGAGCCAAACACATCTTCTTCAGTGTCTTCTTAAAATGTGCAAACAGGGTTAGGAAGAGAGAGCAGTGGGGATAAGACACAAATGTAAGAACATTGATTCCATGTTCCAGATCATCTTCATCTCCTTTTTTCTCTCTTTTTTTAATTGCTTCTCTCCCTCCAAATATTCTTTAAGTTTTTAAGGGCAGAACTAAAGGAGCTTCTTTACTATTGGCAACTCTTTTCTCCCAGAGGAAGATCTTTAAGCAACAGCTCCTGCCAGGTTTAGATGTTTGGTTATAATTTACTACAATAAATAACAATTAATTCATTAACTATGAAATTCCATAATAAGAAAGAAACTGTGTTTTCACAAAGTTGGCTTTGTGGTTCTTAAAGATACCATAAAATGAGGTCAGTAAGAAAAAAAAAACAACTTGAAAAACATGGCTTTTGTATTATACAGAATTAAAAACAACTAACCGTTAATAAATAAAATTAATTTCTCATTGAAATAATTATGAAGCACTTCTAAAAATTTTAAAGGCAAATCTATTAGGCCTACAGTTAACATGCAAAGTCATCCAACAAATAACACAAAATTGTACCGCAGTAGTCAACTGTTGCATCAACATTCAGAAAGGTCTAGACAGCAGCACGACTTCTCCTCTATGGCAAACGCCTGGCAGCACATCCCACCCCATCCCCGGCTCTGCCGGAACTCCGGGATCCTGCTGCGGTGGGAGGAGGAGCTCCTGCCCTCCCTCTCCACTGCCAGAGCACCACAGCAATAGGGGAGGTGTCTCTGGTGGCAGAACTGGCCTTGTGGTGGCATAAAAAAAGAGGGACCATGCCAGCCTGGGAGGCGCCTTGGGCCAAGAGGGGAAAGGGGAGCCCCCTACCACGGCTGGCCCTCAGCAGAGCTGGGACTGCCACTGGCACCCAGTGCCCCAAGCCAAGCGCTCCCACCAGCATCAGCGATCCTTGGCTCTTCCAGCTGCCGTGAGGGCAGGATGAGCCCCCTCCTCACCCCATGGGAAATCTGCAAAACTTTACAAATTCCTAAAGGTGGTTGTGGTTTTTTTTTTTTTTTTTCTGTTTTCAAAAGGGTTAAAAAAAGTAGGAAACTTCATCTTCTCAAATTCTTGCTAAGTTACACTTATTACTTCAACTAACACAACAGTTACATGACAAAGTACTGCAAGTTATCAAAACGTACTGTACAGAAAATTACAAACTTGTTGCAAAATACATTGCGCTGCTCTGACCGAGATAAAAAGTGCTTTATTTTGTCAGAAAAGTGTTCTTCTGAAACAGAAGTGCCGTAGCCTGCAGTAAAGTTCTGGTGTTTCGCTCTGGCTGTGCTCTCCTCTGCTAAATTACCTTTCCAACATTGGCATTTGGTGCCTTCTGCCCGCATGGCCCCGCAGACAACAGTGCTGGGAGCGCCAGTGCCTGGCGGAGCATGGCCGGGATTGCTCCCTGTCCCTGGCACACAGGGAGCACAGAGGGCACTGCATGGGCTTTGGGGTTCTTTAAACACCACGTTCTTTCCGCAGGGCTCGTTTCCTTCACAAGGTTTTCCTCCTCCCTGCCCGTGGATCGCATACATCTGCTGGCATTCCCACACGGCCGTGAGCCAGGCTCTGCACTGACCTCTTCCCAAAAAGCTTCAGCGATGCCTGTGCTGCCTCATGAGGGGCACGATGCAGGAGGGGGGCCCAGCCAGTTTGAGAAAGGGGTGTCTCAGCAGTTCTTGTGCCGTGGCTCTCTGTGAGGGCTCCCGCACCAGCATCGAGTCCAGGAAGCCCCGGAGGACCGAGGAGACCTGAAACACCACACTGGCATTAGGGGTGGACAGAAACACCCAGTTCCAGCTAGACTGGCCCTGTGCATGCTGGTTTCTTGGGAAGACAAGGGACTCTCTGATCTTCCCTATGGCAACAGCTGTGCTGAGCTGAAGGGCTGCGGGTCTTCGATGTGCTGCTGATGTTTGGGTACCACTGGGGTGCAGAGCAGCATTAAGGTAGGCTGAGGGCTCAGGTCTGATGGAAACAACATCCAAACTGGGAGGTGCCCAAAGGCTTTGGCACAGGGCATGGATGTACCAACCCACCCACAGCAGGGCTGATGAGCCGACCTGCTGTGGTCCTTGGGCAGGTTGGGAAGCACAGGGAGCATGAGGCTCTGCCCAGCTCCCTTTGCCATCACTGGCTGCAAAAGCAAAGCCAGGGGCAGGCAGAAACAAGGCCATGACTGATGGCTTTGGCCTCACTTCCTCTCCAGAGGAGTTCTGTGTAGGATCCCCTGCTCAAGGTCGGGCCTTAGAGATGTAAGTTATCATTTGGGCATGCAGATGTGTGCCCACAGTGTTCCTGAACACACGACTGTCAAACCCCTGATCCCCACGGGAAGCCTGACCTTGTGCATGTCCTTCACGCGGGGCGGGAGGTTGTCCCGGATGCGGCGCATGGCCTGCAGCGGCGGCTCATTGAAGTAGGGGGGCTCCCCATCGATCATCTCGATCACCATGATGCCCAGGGACCAGATGTCCACCTGGAACACACACAGGGGTCATGAACACTGCTGGCAGAGCAGGGGAGCCAACAAGCTCAGCACAGGGGACCGTGCAAATCCCACAGCTGGCTCATGCTGCTGTCTGCCACCAGTCTAAGCCAGCAGACTGGAGAGCCAGCACCATCCATCCTTCTTTTTTAACCAGCCAACCATGGTTTTCCTTTGGAGCAGTGAGTGCCTCAACAAAACAGATTAGCAGGGACTTACAAACCTGGGTCTGTAGCTGGTTTTGGTGCTGCCCACTGGAAGCTCCGTGCCTTGGAGAGGCTGTGTCCTGCTGCCCTGCTTTCCAGTTGCACTGATTTGCACCCACCAAACGCCAACCCCAGGCTGGCTCTGCAGCTGCTGGAGAGCAGGGTACACTTCAGCTGCTGTGAAATCACTTACTCTACTCCCCTGAAACTTAAAGACTACAGGAACTCTGTTCAAGACCCCAAGGCAAATGCAAGCACGCACTACACCCAGGCCTGTTTACAGCCAGCACAGCTAACACATTATATAAGAACTTTGGAATGTGATTCAGCTCCAGCTCAAAAAAAAACAAAAAACAAAACAAACAACTTTTTTTTTTCTTAGTTCTGGCCTGCTGCAGAGCTGCTCCAGAATCCCAATCCTCTGATGACTGTAATTCCTGTCATTTGCCAGCCCAAATACAGCCAGGGCCAGTTCATTCTATTTTTGCTCTTTTGCCAACACTACCCTTTAGCTTAAATCCTCTTTTTTTTTTTTCTTTCCCTTCTGGTGGGGAAACTTAATGTAGCCCTAAGTTCAGCCACTTTCTAATCCTCCCAGGGCTATTAATAGGCTAATAATAGTTGATGCTATTATTCCTGGAATGTCTCCTACAACAGCACAGATCCTGGGTGCAGAGCGGTGCCTGCAGGGTGCTCTTGCTGTGCCATGCCAGAGCAGTGTGAGGATGGAGCAGCTCCTGGCTCAGCTCATATCCCCTTCCCTGTGTGTATCTGTATTTCTGTATACCTACACTCTACATAGGGATGTGTATGTGTACCTGTGTGGAAACATATCCGTGTCCCTGGCTCTGCCTGGCAGGGCCGAGCTCTGCAGCTGTTCCTCTCAGGCAGCAGCTCTGTCCCCACGCAGAGGAGCAGAGGCAGCCGTGTCCCCGCTGGGGCGGTGTGAGTCACTGTCACGGCTGAGCGCAGCACAGGGGATTGTTCTTCCCAGGCTGGCAGGGCAGGAGTGCCGTGACTCACAGCTGCCTAATGGACGGGGTATGGCACTGCAGAGCTGCCGGGTGCTCACACCTTGCTGGACTCCTCTGAAGGGTTCCAGTAAAAATGTGCACGTTGCCTTTCTCAGAACATTTGGGAGTGCTTGAAACAGCTCCCACAGAGGTGCTTTTCCTACCCCTGTCTCTCAGCTAATGACATCCATGACTGCAAGAAATGAGCCCATGTGGAGACCAATCCTACCACAGAGGGTGGCAATGCAACCCACCCAGCTGGCCCCGGGGGTTTGGGACCCTACGGGACCTGTGATTTCACTGGCACTCCTCCAGAGGAAGGGAATGGCAGACTTTAGCTGGATGAAAGCAGAGCGGCTCTGTGCAAATGCTGATGTGACCAGGCTGTGCAGGAGGGGCGTGTGAGGTGGCTGCTGGTTTGGCACATGCAGGTGTGCACACCTGTGACTGCAGCTTCAGCCCGCAGGCTTGATATTAAAGAGCAGCACAGGGCCTCTCACAATGTGCAAATGAGGCCAGTTTCCCTTACTACAGCACCCCAAACCGAAATATGTAAAGGCATTACACTACTCAGAGTGCTAAACGGAGTTGTTACTTAATGACTTCATCTTGGGGAAATACTTTCAAACCAGGCAAGATATAGCACTCGGGGGCAAACGTAACTGCTGTTATTTAGCATAGCTGTGCAAGTGCTTCTGAACTGCACAGCTCTGACAGAGCTCCATGGGGTTAGGGTATCCCCTCTGGCAGTGCCCGCTGTGCTCACCTCAGTGCCACAGGGAGTTGGGATATCCCCTCCAGCACTGCCTGCTGCACTCACCTCAGTGCCATAAGGAATTGGATACCCTGTCCTAGGACATCCCCTCCAGCAGTGCCTGCTGCGCTCATCCCAGTGCCATAGGGAGTTGGGACATAACCTCCAGCAGTTCTGCCACACTCGCTTTGGTGCCGTAGGGAGTTGCGATGTCCCCTCTTGGGATATCCCCTCTGGCAGTGCCCACTGTGCTCACCTTGGTGCCGTAAGGAATTGGGATATCCCCTCTGGCAGTGCCCACTGTGCTCACCTTGGTGCCGTAAGGAATTGGGATATCCCCTCTGGCAGTGCCCACTGTGCTCACCTCGGTGCCATAGGGAATTGGGGTATCCCCTCTGGCAGTGCCCGCTGTGCTCACCTCGGTGCCATAGGGAACTGGGGTATCCCCTCTGGCAGTGCCCGCTGTGCTCACCTCGGTGCCATAGGGAATTGGGGTATCCCCTCTGGCAGGGCCTGCTGTGCTCACCTCGGTGCCGTAGGGCAGGCGGGATATCACCTCCGGTGCCATCCAATAGGGTGTCCCAACCAGGGACTTCCTCCTGGGGACCTCCTTTGACACTTGGGCACAGAACCCAAAGTCGGACAATTTTATCTGCAAAGAAGAAGTAAAAGCCCCTCCTGAATAACAAGGCAAACTCTGCCAGGACACACCTCTGGCTTCAGCCGGAGGGACAGGGCTGGAGCTGCAGCGCTTTCCTGGGACAGGACAGCAGCCCAGCCCTGGAGGAGTGTCTGGAGATGGGAGTACAGCCTGGGCAACACACAGCTCATTAAAATGAAGGCAAGGGGAGATGTAGGAGAGTGGCAGTGGTGCTCATTCCTGATATCGTCTGCCACAGCCCATTGCCTCTCCACCAGCAAGGGATGCAGAGGTGATAAATGGCTTGTAACACTTAAAAATGGAAGGAAAACAATATATTCCAAATAGAACCCCCATGTTTGTAGTTCAACATGTGATATCCAGTAATACACATATTCCAAGTGACACACACCCCTCCCACCCCTTGTTCGTACCAGTTTACAATCTCTGAGTTTGCCAGAAAATGGGGAAACAAGCGGCATTCACCCCATTCCCTTTTAGCACCCACAGAAAATAAAACCCCTTCCAATGGTCTGTCAAGCCCAGGACTTCACACTGTGGACTATCACTGAAGAAGCTGCCATCTTTATGTAGCAGGAGAGCTAAGGTGGAGAAGGCAGGGAAGGGTACAAGACTCCTTGCAAAAGACTTAACCTGTTCCCTTTGCTTGGGAACTCAGGAATTAGTACTGTCCTTGAGTAGCTGTGGCAGTGACCTGAAATAGAAATAATGGGATACACAAGCACTCCGGAGAGCAGCTCTTGCTGCATCATGTGCCTGGCTCACACTTTTATGACAGTTTTTTTTAACAACAAAAATTATGGAAAATTATCACCTCCCCCTCCCTGTCGCTGTACAATGCCAAGGTGAAAACTCCTCCAACCTCCAACCACAACAAGCTGGTCTGAGGGTTGGTGGCATCACCCCCTTCCAGAAACAATTGTTCCTTAAGGCTAAAATATTTTTTTTAACCCTCTGAGTACTTAACTTGGAGGCCTGGAAGCTATCAAAGGGATTTTCCTGGACATTTTCCTAACCCCCATCACTGCACAGTTCAATGGTGACCCATGTCCAAGGTCCACAGGCTGTGTATCCCATCAGTGCCTGGGGATACAAAGTGAGCCCAGACAGCCCCAGGACAAGTGGAGTAGGAAGCTGCACAAATCCCTGCATTGTGTAGACTTACTGTCAGCACTCACTTGTTTTCTTTTGGATTCAGCACAGACAGTACTTTTTTAAAAGTTACGGGTATTATTTTTAACAGAATTATGAAATGATTGTTGGTATTTCTAAAACAAAGCCAATAATAGCCAAGTTCTCCCCGCTAAATGTATTTTTCAGTTTACAGGATGAAGAATGGAAGAAATAATGCATATTTTGGAAGCAGAGCCCAATCTTCTTTTGTAGGAGCACAAGAGGTTTTGCATATCTATTGCTCATTCGAGTACATAAAAGACAACGATTTTCTAAAAAAAGATAATTGCACAACACAGCCATGAAGAAATCTGCAATGCAGATAATAAGGGCTGGAGTAATGAGTATAATGAGGCACTGTATGCAGATCCCGAGCGCAGATCAGATGTTATTTCAGCAACATGAACTGAAATCACAACTGAGAAACTCCTACACACGTGGGATTTTCTTTCCTTGACAGGATTAACAGGAGCAGCCTGTGACTACTGCAGGAAGAAAATCCCTCTCCCTTGGTGAAGTGGGCATCAAAGTAGACAGACGAGCCTTTGGCTATGGAGTCAGACCAGGCCTGGGAAGCCAAGAGCTTTACCTTTGGAAAGGGAAGGTCTGGATCTGCTTCCAAACCAAAGCTCTTGGGCTCAGTCCAACCTTCCAGCTCTTGCCTTACACAGGTGTGTATTGCCAGTGGAGCAGCCCTTGTTTTTTTTGTGTGCAAACTACATTTTTTTACTGAGCAAAGTCACGTGCAGCATTTTGTCTCCTTCTCCCGCTACTCATTAACAACACAAAGAGCAAGTCACGGGCAGCAGCATTCCATCCGAGTAAATGGAAGTGTGGGACAGATTTTATCAAGCATCTCAGAAGTGTGAAAGCTGCTCTCACCATCTGGGGAGGGTTTCAGCAGCAATGCAGATTATTTCCTATTTGCATAGATTGATGTTGGCCTCCTAAGCAACTTGGAGAAGCAGAGCACATGTACAGAACTAAGTGTAGTAAAAAGGAAGTGTTTTTTGAGAGGCATCAGAGTAGGAGTGCTGCAGCCCAGAGGAAGGTCTCCCAGCACCTGATCACCACCCCTGCTGCATAGTTTCCTCTGCCACTGCCTTTTGACTGCTCCAATCCCTCCCCAAGGACTCTGCCTGCAGCACAGATGTCAATCACCAGCCAGACCAGGCCTGTGTTTTTCGGATTCAGCTCTCTCACAAGTTATTCACACTCTCTAACGAGTTATTCACAGGTCACACCCCATTCTTTGCCCTGCCTGGATTATTTTTCTCCAGGCAG
Organism: Ifrita kowaldi; assembly: GCA_013398055.1. Classification (NCBI taxonomy): domain Eukaryota; kingdom Metazoa; phylum Chordata; class Aves; order Passeriformes; family Cinclosomatidae; genus Ifrita; species Ifrita kowaldi. The sequence continues at coordinate 698,095 of VZRS01001709.1, read as the reverse complement.
TGCCACTTTGTGCACAGGTATTGTCCTGGCAGCCCTGGGGGCCGGGAAGGCCGGGTGCTCACCCTGCCATCGCTGGTGAGCAGGATGGAGTCGCTCTTGATGTCTCGGTGGATGACACCCTGGTTGTGCAGGTAGGACAGGGCTCTCAGCACGGACAGACAGACCGTGGCGATCTGCTCCTCGTTCATCCTGCAACGGCAAGGGGCAAAAACCAGCTGAGTGTTATGGAAGCCAGGGGGAAAGGGGATGTGGAGAGGCACAAGTTCCTATTTACATCACTATACAGGAGATCTTATAGGCAGTGGTTCTGTGGGGCGAATCTCTGGTCCTATTTCTGTCAAAAAAAGGGAGATGAGGTGTGGGGATCAGCTCTGCAGCAAGGTCTGGATTAGTCTCCCTGCAGCTCTAAAAAAGCCGAGTGTGCCATGTGCTGTAGCCTGTTTCCCTCTGGGAAATCACAGAAATGCCTTATTTACAGTAAGCTCACTGCTTGCCAAGCAGGGCAAATCACTACTGGGATGGAAACAGGCGTGGAATAAATATGAGAAAAAACACCCTTAATTGTGTAGGCAAAATATCAGGCCCTGGGTTGTAGCTCTTCGAGAGCACTTTTATGCCTTCTATAAAAATATTCCGGGTATTTCAGCAGAAAAATAAGCAACAAGAGTTCTCATTTCTGTGCAGAGTTGAAAAACCCCATTCTGGGGTCATTCTATCAGCTACAGTGCAATGCCTGGGATGGGTTGTGCACCCTGGTGCCTCTGTCCGTTTGCTCATGTCCCCAGCATCTCTTTTACATGAGCAGTAAAACACCCGTGGAAATTTCTGCTTTAACTTTGTGTGCCATTTGCAGTATTTTAGCAAAATCTTTGAGGGAAGGTCATGCAATGTAAAAAAACCATGCCAAAGATAAAGAAAAGACTAGTTTGAGTTAAAAAACAGATGACAGCTCTTAAGAAGTGGTGTCCTAGGAACATCTGTTTGCTGTTAAACTTCCGTCAGACACATCTAAGATAGAGCTTTTAATGGTTTGGCAAATACTTCCAACACTGTGATTTATTCCAGCACATAAGCTAAGGTTACACTAAAAAATAAAACACCTGTGTTACAACTCTTGGTAGGATTGAAGAGCATTATTAAACTAGGAGAGAAGACAAATTTTCTAATTTATAATTCCTTGCTTTTGTTCTTGCTCCCCCTAAATACTCTCCCACTGGTTTGGTGTGGAAATTTTAATTTTCTTTCATTCAAGAGGAAGAAATTAAATAAAGAATCCCATTTTATCCAGTTTATCAGAAGCAGATGAGCAAAGAGCACACGTAAAGAGGGCTGTAAAATATAACGTCTCCCCTCAGAAGAGTTAGAGCAGTTCTATACACTGCAGCTTTTGTGCTGGCTAATTTCCTACTGTGTGTAGGTGTGATATTAACTGAAATATGGGAATGTGCTCCACCATAAGCACAAATATTCTGATATAAAAATACTTTTCCCCTTATGTTTTAGGGTTGGTTTGCAGATAACCTTTGTGAGGAGTAACTACCCTTAGAACAGATGTGGTTATGACAGCAAACCCAACAATACAGATCATCAAACAGGGAGAACTTTTTTTTTGCCATTTTAGGACGTAATGGATAAAAGTTGTGTTGCTGCTGGAGTGCCTCCTAAAGTGTTAGCAAATCCCCATCTACCAGCAGGCCCTCTCAGGTATTGCTTTCCCTTTGGTTTAGTGAATGCTGCTATCAACAGGAGTGCATCTGCAATTCTGGCTTATTGGTGATGGCAAAGCCAGAGCGCTACCTGTGGGTTTAACGATGTGTACGTATCAAACCCGTGGGTATCTATTCTCCAGGCACGAACATTTGGTGCAGTTTTGTGTTCTTCTCTCTGTATTTTGCACACACACACCCCCAGCCCCCAGCCCACCTGGTGTGAGTCACGATGTCGGTGAGAGCGCCGCCCTCCAGGAACTCCATCACGACCCAGAGCTCGTCCCCGACCAGGTAACTGTTGTACATGTCGACCACGTTCTCGTGGTGGTAATCTCTCATGATCACAACCTGCAGAGGCACAAAGGGACAAGCTGGGAATGCTACAAGCCTTATCTGACACTGGTTTTGACCTTCTTTTTCACTGTACTCTTCTCCTGGTGCTTAGGAAAGGTTCCGTGATGAATCACATCCTCCCTAATCCTTATGCCAGTGCATAAACAAAATCAATATATTTACATAAAAATATCAGTCATCATAAACGCATCAGGAGGAAGAAAGAATCTCTAGTTGATAGAGTATAAACAGTAGATAATTGCTTTATTTCAGCCTGCAGGAACAGAACTATTTATTTAATTGGTTTTTTTTATTGCCAGTTGCTTTCAGTACAATAGATTTTTTTTTTAACCTGATCAATTGCTCAACACATCCAAGCAGTTTTTATCATGTACTAAATGGTACTTTGCACAGAATTTCAACAGAATGCTGGAGAAAGGCCCCAGAAAACTCACTCATAAAGACTTGTAAAAGGCTTACTGTTTGTGTACTCTGCGTTAGACACACAGGAGACATACCGACAAGGTATTCTCAAGAGGTCAAACAACAAAAAACTTTACTGGCAACTGGCAACCAGAGAAGTTTGGCAAAAGGCTTTGTGCAACATTGAATCAATGTAAAACACTTCTCAAAGCCTATTAACTTGGCCTATTCAACTTTGCAAACTCTAAGCTTTTAATTTGATTTGAAGTTCAATTTTAAGTTACTCAAAAATTCTGAGAAGAGGGAATTAGGAGGAGGAGAAAGAGAGAAAGACAGAAAATATATAGAAAAGGACACATGCAGCCACCAATCCCTAGGTTCCAGCACAGCTCACAGAGAGTCCAAGACAAAGCAGGGTCAAGACAGCTGCTTGCCTCGTGTTTGGCCTAAATACCCCCTGGCCTTCCTAGGCCCCACCCCTGGGTGGGATTTACAGTCATGTGGACACTCTGGGGCTGGATTAGGGCTCTAGGGGGGTGTGGAGCAGGGCAAGGCCCAACCTGCCTGCCCCCGCCCCCACACAAGTGCACCCCAAAATGTCTGGAGACATCAATGTCTCCTGTCTCTCACTGCTGGTGATACAGGGGACGACTCAAATCCCACACCTAAAAGGAACTGCACAGAACCTTTACAGAACCCTTACCACAGTAAGGGCAGCCCAGCCAAGACAGTGTCCATGACCACAGGGTACTGAGGGGTGTCAGAATGACAACCAGGAGAGAGAACAACAGCCAGGGAAGGCTTCATTACAGACAGAGGGATTTCATCACTGCTGACAAGGGATTTTCAGATGACACGAGTGACTGGAGCGTGTCAGGGAAGCAGCTTGGTCCTGCACAGCATGTAGGACCTGCTTCAAGATGTTCCTGCTCAAGAGACGCTCAGTTAGAGCCACCACAGCCTCCAGCAGAGGCAAAGCCAAGCCCAAATAACCAGGACAGTCATGCACTGGGTAAAGAAGAACTGTGTGAAGTTTGTTAAAAACTAATATTTTAATTGAAAAGTGTGACGTTTTTAAAGGTTTTAAAGAAATCATGTGCTGAGGGAAGATCCACTTATAGTTAAAACACAGGAAACAAAAGGTAGAATTAAAAGGTTCATTCTCACAGGAGGTTTTCCTGGGATCCTGCAGTGGTTTTAGTACTGATCAGGATATTTACAAGTGATCTCAAAAAGGGAGCACTGAACACACCCCATCAGGTTCTTTAAGAGAGTAAGAAGTTAAATAAGGGCTAACTCTTCAAGGTGCAGGAGGTACTCTCATCCCCAAACAACCGAGTGAAAAAATGGCAAATGAAAATGAGTGTTCTGAAATTTAAAATAACGTACGTGGGGAAAACAGTCTCCCATAGCAGCTGTGGGCTTTGACCTGGCTGCAGCCACTCAGGAAAGGAGATGTGGGAATTAACACAGATGGTTCCACAGAAAAGGGACTGTCAGCTCTTAGCTTAGTAACCATCAAGAAAGCAAAGGGAGTGCTGATGGTTGGGAGAGGAAGGAGGGAGGAAACAAAAAGCATGTATATGCCAGAACATAGTGCACACGCTTCTTGAATAGTCTGGTTAGTTTGGGTCCGCCCTCTTGGAAGAATAAATTCTGTCAGGACAGTCAGAAAAAGGCAGCCGGGCTATGTCTGAGCACCCGATACACTGCAGGGACCAGCTGATACATTTCTTAGCTGTTTCCTGTGACAACATTATAGGTTTAAAGCCAGGAGGAGCTGTAGCTCACTTGAAACGTGTCTGGCTATACAGTATTTATACAGCAGAGATGTGTGTGGGCCTCTTTTAGAAAGATTAATTTGGCTCTTGATGGTGGCATGTGGCCCATGTCTCCTGTTGAACCTGCTGCCTGAAAAACCTGTCACACCACCCAACCCATGTACCTCGTTGAAGAGCAGCTCCCTTCTCTGCTGTTTCCTGAGGTCCATCTTCTTCACGGCCACCTGCTTCCCCGAGTGCTTCTCGGTGGCGATGCACACGATCCCCGTGGAGCCCTCCCCGATCTTGATGAAGTTGTCCAAGTACTCCCGGGGGTCTCCAGGGCTGACCACGAGCTGCAGGGCAGCTCGGAACTGTTCGTGGGACACCCTGGAGGGCTGCTGGTCCGAGGAGGAGCCCCAGCTGGGGGGAGGATAAGCACTTGATGTGATACTCGGGGAGCTGGGGTAGGAGGCGGTGGAAATATAGGGAGAGCCGGGCTGGAGAGGCGGCTGGTGATAGTGGGGGGCTTTGTGGTAGACCAGGGGGTACTGGTAGCTGCTGCTGGAGTAGCTGACTTTGCTCTGACTCTGAGGTAGCTTGACTGGGCCCCGGGGGTAGGTGTCCGACCCCGAGAGCGGTGGGCTGACGACCAGCTGTGCTCGGTCATAATCCACCTGCAACACAAACGCAGAGGGTGAGGCCGAGTGAGCAGCACCTTTCTCTCTGCCCCTCCACTCTGTTCATTTCCAGCACCCCCGGAGATCCCAGCAGAGCTGGCACAACGTGCTCCCACATTGTCTCCGTTCTGCTCAACACGGCACTGCCGCCCCTGTCTGGGCAGGGATTTTCAGACCACTGGGCTCCTGTGCCCTCAGCACCACTGACATGAGGCCAGGGAAGCCCAGGAGATCTTTCGTGCACCTCAGGTGCATTCTTCTGTCCAGGTACCTGTTTGTACATACAACAGTCTTTGCTGAATCGTAGAATGGTCTGGGTTGGGAGGGACCTATGCTTCAGAAAGTATATTTGCTCTGCATCTGCAGTACCCTGCAGGCTCTCTGGGCCATTTCCTCCAAGAATCTATCCCTGTCACATCCCTTTGGCAAATTTGCGTCTTACCAGTACCTGGATTTTGATTCTCAACTTTTAGCCTTTTCTTATGTTTTTTTCCAGCAATTCAGGGATAACCCAACCTCTTCTTGTGGAGGTGGTGGTACCCTAAAATCCCTGTCATCTCCTGTCTTGCCGTGCTACCAGCTGTTGTTTGAGTGACTGCTTACGTGAATTTGATGAGGAGCCTAATTCAATTCACCATTTCTTAAATCATTTTCCACAGCGACACACTACTTAACTGCAGTGTCACAAAACTGCTAATTTTCATCTGAAATCAGAGAAAATCGCAAAGGAAATTATCCCAGTGGGAAGCCTTGTTCATTTGTAGGTTCCTTTCTATGTTTTATATTTTTCAAGCTTCTCTAAGCTTCTTACATTGAAGGCTAATGAATACTTCACATTTGCAAACATAATAGTTTGCTTCTACCCAAACTAAAACCCCCCAAAAGATGTAGAACAAAAAAACGCACCCCAAAATTATATTTCTTTCCTCTGGAAAAGAACATCTTCACATTTACAGTATGTTGCTCCCGACGATGTGTGGAGCATCTCAGGGCAGGGGGGTGGTTTGACACAGGCTCATCATGTAGCACAATTACAAATAATTATGGCAATGAGTTCATTTAATCAATCAATTTCAATGGCAGTGCACAGGGATGGACAGAGCAGCAAACTCTACACAGCCCATGGTTGCTACTATTACTGCTGGCTGCTGGCCAGGAGTCCCTGATCCATGTTAGTTAAATGCACATTAATCTGAATTTGGCAGTGTAATCAAGGACCCAACTGAACTGTGAAATTGAATTCTGCGGTGGAACATCATTTGACCATTTTATGCTAAGACTGCAAAAAAAAAAAAAGAAAAAAAAAAATCTGCCGCAGCATCGATTTATCACCGTGGGCTCTGCACAGCGAGGAGGAGTTTGGAGCTGGAGTCGCCTCGGTGCGGGCAGAAAAGCCTCCAGTGCAATTTTATGTCGGCGCTTTCCCACCTCCCGCGTGAGCCGGGCGTGCCCGGCCTTTCATTCCATGGGAGCTTTAGCGGGGAAGAGGGAATGCCTCTCCAGAGGGGCTGCTCAGAGGCTTCCCTCGGAAAAGCTGGAGTCTGCTTCCATGAGAGGCTCGCACGCTGACAGCCACCCGCCATCGGGAGCACCCGGCGAGCACAAACAGGGCTGTACAGCC
>VZRS01001709.1:617468-691488 GCA_013398055.1 Ifrita kowaldi | reverse complement strand
ATTTGATGCTAAGACTGAAAAAAAAAAAAAAGAAAAAAAAAATCTGCCGCAGCATCGATTTATCACCGTGGGCTCTGCACAGCGAGGAGGAGTTTGGAGCTGGAGTCGCCTCGGTGCGGGCAGAAAAGCCTCCAGTGCAATTTTATGTCGGCGCTTTCCCACCTCCCGCGTGAGCCGGGCGTGCCCGGCCTTTCATTCCATGGGAGCTTTAGCGGGGAAGAGGGAATGCCTCTCCAGAGGGGCTGCTCAGAGGCTTCCCTCGGAAAAGCTGGAGTCTGCTTCCATGAGAGGCTCGCACGCTGACAGCCACCCGCCATCGGGAGCACCCGGCGAGCACAAACAGGGCTGTACAGCCACCTCCCAGGATGCTGGGATTGCTTAGGCAAAATCCACATGATTACAGCCATCATTCCCTTACTCCATCAGGCAGGGGCAGCCATAAAATAGAAGGGAGTCAGAGACATCATGAATTTCATGAAGGACATTACATCTGCCAAACTAATTAATGCGGAAAAGTGCTCAGATGGTTTGGTGGAGGGAGGGAAACTCAATCTAACCCTGTCCTATATATCTGTGTATGTAGGGGCAAATAAATTATTGCTTTGGCTGTAAATACACCGTTTTCTTTATAACCACTGAGATGGGAAAAACCTGGTCTAGAAATTCAAGATGGATAAATCCACGCCAATGAATTATTTGAGGCTTCACCCATGTCTGGTATTTCTGAGTATGCCCTAAGCTTAACACACTGGCAAAAGAATATTCTGCAGTGAAATTTTAGAATGAAAATTCAGGGGTTCAGTGTGCTTGCTAAGAATTTTTGGAAGCTTTCTGAGGTTAGCATTGCAGTACAATGTAAACCCACTTCCTGAATCCCAAAAAGTGTTACAAAAAGTCAGGAGCCATAATGAGTAAATCAGCTGAAGCTCTCCTCCGAGGCTGCGCCCTGACGCAGTGCTCCACATCACGGCAAAATTGAATGCACTTTATTCCACTAATAATTCTATTTCTGCTACTGAATGCAGTCACCTACTGAAAGGAAATCCTTTAAATGCTACAAAAGAAGGAAGAAAACAGTCCTGTGCTCATTCAAGACCAGGTCAAAGGAGCAGCCAAAGCTCTGACACGACATCCATCATGGCACAGCGGCATCTCCCGCATCCCACACATGGCCACATCGGCACTCGGGTCTTTTCACCATTAAAACATGGATGTAACGCTGTGTCTAAACTCATTTGAGCTCTCGCTCTGCTGACAGCGATGCCTGCTATGTGCTGCAAGCAGAGGGAACACCTGCTTGCTCCTGAGGGGTCCCTTCCCCGCGAGGAGGCTGCCTGGGCAGCCTTTCAGCCGGCTGGGTGTCCCTGTGCACTCTGCAGCGGGACTGCGGCAGAGCCACAGCCGCAGCCCTGCAGCCAGAGCCCACACCCTCGTGTCCCAGTGGGATGGACTCGCCCTTCCATGACATACAATGGATTTCCATTTGATCAGGTTTCAGTTTGCCCAAGTCAAAGGTGTGGAAGGGATGGTCTGTAAATCACATGGAGATGGCAAAGGCAAGGGTTGCTCTCTGGTGCTTTGCTGGTGGAAACCCCCAAGACTCCCTGTTCCACACACAGAGGTGGCAGGCAGCACTCATGTACAGCTGCTGGCATGTGAATGGGAAGATAGGGAAAAAAGGAGAGAGTGCCTCACAGCAAAGGCTTGGCCCTGCCTTTGCCAGGCTGGAAATGTCCTCGTGGTGCAGACAGAGGGACACAGAGGACGATGGTGAGCACTTCTGCTCCGTTACAGCAGTAGGAGGTAGCAAAGGGGAGAGCAGACATCATGGGCTCCTGGAGGAGGGACAGGAGAGGATCACAGAGAGCTCCTACTGGAAAATGACAGGGAAAGGAGCTTTGAAACAATAGGGCTCGGTGCCAGAAGTTAAGAGGGCTGCCTGCGATGAAGAGGAAGTAAAAAACCCCCATGCAGTACAGAGTGGCCAAAAATAAGCCAACCTGGCATGACAAATTCGGTATTGTGAGACAATACTGAGGTGGGACACAACTCTGTGTGGTGAGGGTAACACAGCAGACTCTAACTCCATGCAGGTGTCCTAGAGTTAGTGTGCAGGACAGGAGGGCAGGTAGGTAACACGGGTAGGTCAGAGGGAACCAAATCTGAGCCTCTGGCTTCCTACACCTCCGTGGTCCCACTGCACAGCAGTGGCAAAGCCCAGGGCAGGGCAAGTCTTCTGATGTAACAACTCTGACGTCACTGATGATGAAACAGGGCAGACATTTGATTTATCTGACATCTCTTACCCACAAAAAATACTGAAGTCAGTCTGCTCTTCATGTTTACAAGCCAAAATGAACATGCTTGTTAAACGCACTTTCATGCCACGCATTTTGCCTGCAGATTTTTCACTTACTTTTTCACCCCTTTTAATTATACTTTAAACCCAATCTCATTTGTAAAATATCTGACTTGAGATCTGATTCTCATTTAGTAAGCCCATTTGATGAACCATTATCTTACTAATGCCTCCTTGAAAAGAAGATTCTTCAGCAATCATCCAAGACAAGAAACTCCTATTCACTTCCAGGAGCTGTGGACGGGTTTGGGAATTGAACTGCTGCATTTAACAGTGAATCATCAAGTTTCAATACACCAAGGTTGTAGGAGTGTTTTTGATGCTCTGAGGAGAGAAACAGCTCACAATGAATCTTGCATGGAAGCATAATTTTTTTTTTTAAGTTGTTACTGCATTTTAATGGGATACTTTTCAAAGTGCTGGAATCCTGTAAAAAACACCTGTGTCTTCTGCCCTATTGAAAGGTGTGAAACTGGCAGAAGCAGGTGCTGCAGGGTCTCTGAATTACTGCATTTGTCCTTCTCCTTTCTAAACTCTGACAAAACGACTGCTTTCAATAAAGGAAATGGCAGCTACCCCACCCCAGATTTTCCTCACAACTTCCAGAATCCACACCGAATGCCACACTGGCCCTCAGTTAACTACCACACACACTTCTCCCACCACACCCTGAGCTTCGGAAAGGCACCTAAAGAGAGTTGTAACTTTTCTACTCCCCCCATGATTTCTCCTCAAGCTCCAAAACCCAGCTCTGTGCTTTAATGCAGAGGGATGAAAAATGCATCGCTCACCCTTCACCATGGGGCACTGCACCATGGTAATGGCAAAGCAGCCAAAACCTAAGAAAGCGCGACACAGGCACACCTCCAACACAGGGCTATCAGGGATCTGCAGAGACCTGGGACTGCAGCAGGACACAACCACGTTCTCAGAGCACGCAGCCAGCAAGCAAATGTGCTGTTCAGGTATCATTAGAGAGCACAACGGATCTCACCACTGACAGGCACCTACCTCAGCACGTGGAAAGTCACAGCAACCCCAGCCTTGGAAAAATGATCATCTCGCTGCCCGTTGCTAGGGGAACTCAGTGATGTTCAGTGCAAGCTATATTGGAAAAGCATCTCTTGCAGAATATTAGATGCTTAAGCAGGTCATCATGGTTATGTGACTAGAGGTGTGAGAAAAGCACTCTGAACTGAACTGAACGAGTGGTGACAGCAAACTGTTGCAAGCAGGGTAGGAAAGCTTGTGTAGGTAATGTACCTCATGTGGCAGAGCAGGGACAGGTTTGTGTAGAGGAGCTGCCTTTAGATAACATGGCTGAAAAGCTTTCTAGCACATCAACCCTTTTTTTAAATGACATCTAAAATGTCTTGGGTGAGATCAGCTGCTTTGATCTGATTTCAATGCTTAAAAACAAAGCAGAAAGGGGTAAAGCCCCTACTCTCCTTAGCAGTGAAGAGTTAATAAACCTTGTACTATAAAGATGGCATAACTACAGTATAAATACTGAAGCACAGAGGTATCAGCCTTGCACAACAATTCGAACACAGAAGTATCTGATACACAAACCAGACCAGCATCTCACCTCCTGCTGAGATCTGCTCAGGCGTACGGGAACTCCCAAGGTTACAAAAAACTGCCAGAGAACTTGGGCTTATTGGGAATTTCAAATAAAATCCCCAGAAGATGGACATCTCCAAACCTGCCTTTTAGTAAGTGTCTTAAACCGCTGGTCCCTGACATCCATTTTCATACACCCAGGTAAAGCGGGTGGGTTTCCACACCTGCCAAGGAGCAGCCACACAGCTCTTGGGGACGTGACCAGCCGTGTTTGGCATCGTGTGCCCAAGCACTGCTCCCTGCCCTTAGTTTTTACTTTTCACACTCCCCTTCTGGAGAGGCTGATCCCTGCCCTGGCAGCACCATCCCCAAGCAGGTCAGGTTACCTTGGGAATGCCTGCTGCGGTTTCGGACAGGCGGGGGTAGGTGTAGGAGCTGTAGGAATGTCCTTGCTGGTGGGCTTTGAAGGCGCTTGCTCCGTAGGGCATGGCTGGCTCCTGCAGGCCAGAGCCTGACCTGGACCTCTGCCTCATGGCTGGCTGAGGGCTCGCGGGGTCCACGTAGGATGACTTTGGCCTCTTATCATAGTCATCCTTGCCCAGGCCGTGCCCCCAGTCGCCGTCACCGTACTCCAGCCTCTCCTTGGGGCACTCGCTCTGCACCGATGCTCGCGACGGGGCGTAAGGAAAGGAATCCCTGTAGTCCAGGGAGGATCCGCTGGGGATCCGCTGATACTCCAGCTTTAGGCCACCGTATTCCAGCGGTTTGGGCTTGGTCTCCAGGTGTGCATGGTAATCCGGGAGGAACCTGGAGAGGTCTGACTGCAGGGGTGTCACTTCTGAGTAATAGATGTCCCGGGATGTCACCTTCATCATGTGCCCGTTCTGCTTGGCGGTGTAGCTCCCCTTGTAGTACCTGTCCAACTCTTCCCCGTACAGAGTCTTGTCCCGGTATTTTTCCACGACGTAGTCTGTGGTAGTATCTGACTCGCTGGAGTACTGGGAATACGTGATGTAGCCATTTTCCTCCTGGTGCCTCGGCACATGGTTGGCATTTCCTTGGTGGTGGGTGGGAGGACTTTCCTTCCGCAAGGAATTGGATCGTGTCACTGAGATATTGTCAAACTCCTCCAGCAGGCCGTTGATTGAAGTGTCCTTTCGAGGCTTGTTTCCTCGAACAATAGTCTGGGAATAAAAACATTGCTTTGATTAACTACTGATTTTTGTTTAGTATTTCACCAAAAAAACCACCAAAAAGGAAAAAAGTCTGTGATTCACCCAGAAATACCTGTAGCAATGTGTTATGTTCTTCAGTCACATATCTCATTGCTAGAAAAAACCTCAATATACAGTAGGACATGAAGAAATGAAGGAACATTTAAATTCAGTGTAGATCGCAAGCTGGGATTTGGCATGCAACCCCAAGACACACGCAAAAAGCCCAGTTCCAGAGGTGGGTGCTCAGCAGCCAACAACAGAGACATTTAAACCCACTACTTATTTTTTATTTGTTGTTATTCAGTTGTCTACATCAAGTAAAACTGGTGGGCTGAATCTGATTTACAGGGCATGGATAAGCTAAATGAGAATCATTTGGTGGTCACTTCTATGTGTTATTTTAACAAACTGCTGGAATGAAAAGTTAAGTGCATAGTTAAGTAGGCACTGAATTATCTTTTTTTTTTTTTTAACAAAACAGTCAGTTCCTGAGTAGCAGAATCCCACTGAGGGTTGCCTCTTAGTTAACTTAGTGTAAAAGACACTCATGAAAGAGGGGAAAAATACTTAACTCCATCTCCTTGCAACACACAGCATCCAGCAAGCCACAGTGCACAACCCCTGGCTCTGGGACACCCACATCAGGGATGCCAAGTGCTGGCCTTGTTTGTGTCCCACTACTGCAAACAATTCCAAAGATCCCTCTGCTCATCCCTATCTCCTTCTGTCCAAAATACTGATGCTCCTGGTAGGGGGAGGCGAGCAGTGCTTGGTTACAGCTCTCCCTCCTTCAAGAAAGATTTTATTTTTTTAGCCAGTACCACCTGAAGGCTGTAACACGTGGCAGCGTCCATTTCTCACCTGGGGACTGCCACTGAGCACCACTTCACGTTTACAAACACCCGACAAGAATAAGATGTACAGATTGGTGGCCTGGGCCATAAATCAGCCAGGCTCTACTGAAAACACATTTGCTTTGCTGATTTACTTTGGCTAAATATCTCTGGCTGCATCTCACTTAACTCACTGAGCTTTTCCACAGAGTAACTGTGGTCACCCCAAGGAGATTTCCCTCTGTGGGCTGCAGCCTGTGTTGCACACTGACCGTGGTGTATCGGGAACCAACCAGGCATGTCAGATGCTGAATGTGGAATACTGGACACCAACCACAGCATATCAGATCCAGCCTGGTCACTGGCCCTGTACTTGTTGCTTTGTTCCAACACATGGTGAGGCTGCTCAACCCCTGCTTGAAAGCACTCAGGGGTTCAAACTTTGTCAAAAAAAGCATTTAATCACTGGTAAGATCATAAAATTAACAGGAATGTATCTCTCTGTCTCCCAGCAAAAGGCAGCTGAGAAAAGGCAGGTGAAAAGCAAAGCAGTCCTGACCTCGCGCTGCTCCCTGCTCTGATTTATGTCCGTAATTACTTGCCTAGTTTGCTATTTTGAAGCCAGTGGTACTGAAACAATAGGATAGCAAAAATAAAGGACAGCAAATAGATCACTCCTTTCGCCTCCAAAGCCATTCAGCAGGATAAGAGGAATTGGTTTCATTCTCCTACAGCCTCTTTGGCAGGATGACTGCGCGATCATTCATATTTAATTATCACATAATAAACCAGCAACATTCGACAATGAAATGCTTATAATTGAAAACAAGATTGAAATGCCCAACTGCCACCCCGCTCCCCTGTGCAAACGCCTGCCGAGGAGGAAAATGCCAATTTAACACTCTCCACGGGACTGGCCTTCACAAAGGAGGGGTTTCCTGGAGCAGTCGCGCTGGGTCTGCTCAGAAGGGCCTCGGAGCCACGGGGAGCCCCTGGAGCAGAGCGGCCTCTTCTGTTACAGGGAAGAGGAGCTGTCCCTCTGCTCCTCCCCTGCTGTCTGGAAGCAGGATTTTCAGACACCTTCAGAAGGAAGATTTAGAAGAATGCATCTGAGTGTTTATATGTTAGGGAATTCATTGGTGACAAATCCCTGCAATTCAAGGATTTTCTGCAGACAGATGCATGCGTGGGAGCAACCTTTTTGATTATGAGGATGTAAAAATAGTACTAATAGTAAAATGATCTTATAGGAAATTCTGATTTTCAAAAAAAAGCATTTGCCACTGAAGCCTCAGCCTGATGAAGCTGTCTTGGATAGCTCTGGGACCTCAGTGCTGTCTCATCCTGACTGATGAAGTTAAGGGGATTAAGAACTAAACCCCTTTTCTTTTATCCCAGCATTTTAAGGATGATCACTGGCAAACAGTGACTTGCAAGTGTGATGGCTGCAATTCCTACTGGCTTCAGATTCTTTTCCATGAGAAAATGAAAAAGGCCAGCACAAAGGGAGAATAAAACTTAACTATTCCAGAAGCACATTTTCCACTGCATAGTCAGTGCTTTGTTACTATGAATAACAATTATTATCAATTATGATGCTTATTTATTGCTAATAACAACAACAATATTTCTATTTGCTTTGGCTTGTTTTAGAATTTTGCATTTCCCTTATATGGAAGGACATTGATTTGGTGAGATGCCCCCTGGCTAAATCAGACAGCCTACACCAGGCTTGATCTTTTCCAAGGAAACATCTAGCACCATTCCTATCAAAGGAACTGAAGTGTCCATGGAGAAGAAAATTTAGGAAGTGTTCCACCAAGACCCTGTGAAGTACTCTATATTGTCAGGTGTTTTGCTATCTGGATAGAACTTAAGATATTTATGCACAATTCTGAAGTACATTGTGTAACTCCCTGGTGGGCAGAACCATTTACTAGGCTGAAAAAACAAATGAATATCCCAAAGAAGGTATCGGTCTGGAGAAGTAATAAAAGTAATTGCTCTGTAAGGATGAGGAGAGCACCAAAATTAAAAAATAAAATCAAATAAGATGTTTAAATAAAGAATAAAACACATGTTGCACACATGTTAACTTGTCCTGAAGTGATTTACTAGAGAGAGTGTGTGCTGGGGGCTCAGCAGCACCCACAGCTTTCCTGGGAAGCACAGGATTTGCAGAAAGAAGCCTGAGATTGGGAGCTGCCATAATCATGGCCCGAATTCCCAAACCTGAAAGCCTACAGGGAGTTAGTTCCAGGCCCACAGGGAGCACCCAGGTATTCCATTCCAAGGAATGACTTCAGTGGAAAAGCTGGACTGATGATGACGGGTCTTGGTTTGGGACTGTGGACTCCAGTTACTGGGCACTGTATCAGTGAGCAGAGGGAAAACTTCATGGGACAGAAATACAGCGGCAGGAATCACAAATGATGGGAAATTCGAGCTCTAACTTAAAAAGCAAACAAAAACCTTGAAAGAAAATGTAATTGAAAAGGGCCACATGGAAAGTGATATACACACAGTTATCCTAGTCATTAGTGTCATAGGAACTAGACTAGTTTGTCTAATTTTAAAGGCTTTATAAACTGAAAAAAGTGTGCTTCCAGAGGAGGAGGAGGGAATTCTATTTCTCTCTATATTCTAGATATATTTACAGAGATTGTTTTCTGAAATTTTTTTAACCACTTACTGGTCTCCATATTTTTAAACTTAAGGAATTTTCAAAGCTGCTGCAGGCAAAGCAGATAAAAAGCAAAGTATTCTTCACAAAGGTTGATGGGCTAAGATTTCCTAGGCCTTTGTTCTGTCTATTGAGATCACGTAATGGAAAGCTGTACAACACCTCAACACGGAAAACCGGGATGGAGCCCTCGTGCGGGCGCAGCTCCCACAGGGCACCCCAGGGAAAGCTGGGCTGGTCGATAGCCCGTGGTTATTAAAGGGCGTTTTCCAGCGCACGGTGCAGTTTAGGAGGGATCAATGTCCCCGCAGACGAAGGAGTGCCGGTGAATTCCACGCTGCCGCTCCCCTCGTACCTGAAATCAATGGGGCGCAGTGTCCGTGCATTAGGGCTGGGGCTGCAGCTCCCGTTTCATTGCCCCGCTCTCTGCGCAGGCTGGGCGCCGGCCCTGGAGCCCGCTGACAGCAGCCATCCTTCATGGCGCTTCTGCAGCGGCCTGGCCTGCGGTGATAAGCTATAATGGATCTGTCTGCGAGCAAGGCTGGCTCGCCTTGTTTCCAGGAGGAGATGAAAAACAGCTCCTGCGCTCAAATACTGTATTAACCTTGACAATAATGAAGTGGGTAATTAACTGTTTTGCCCTAATGCGACCTTGCATTTATTGTCTTTAGAACTACTATACTTTACACACTCGTTAAGAATATATCATCCTTTGTCCTCCCGGAGCTGTGTTTTCAGGAGTCAATGAGGATTTTAAATCTCTGTGATGTGCAGGGTGAAAGAAAAAAAGGAATTTTAAGGAAAGGTCGCCCTTATAAACAGCCAATCTAAACTCTGATTTTGCCTCTAGCTAGCTTCTCCCCTCATTTGCATTATACGTGAACTAAAAGCACAGCCTATGCACAGCTGAAAATCAATTTTTTTTCTTAAGAAAAGGTGCATAAAGCACAGATGGTCAGAATAATCTAAGTGATGGATGTGTTGGTAATTTATTTTCTTGTGTTGCAAGACATTCAAAGTATTTGAAGCTGTGTTCATGACACCACATTTTACTCCTCAGTGTAAACAAATATGAATGGCACTTGGAGAGAAAAACTGATCCTTGTCATCGCTTTGGAGGGAAAACTCCGGCTTTCCCTGTAAGTAAAAGAGTTTTATAGCTGCAGCCAAAGGTGTCAGGGGTCTGCATTTTACTCTTACCAGAAGAAAAAGTACTTAGAGGAGGAAGAATTTGCTGTGCAGGTGACCACACACTGCCCAGAGAGGCTATGGAGTCTCCCTCACTGGAGATACTCAAGAAGTGTCTGGTTGAAATCCTGTGCCATGTGCTCTGGGATAACCCTGCTGGAGCAGGGAGGTGGGATCAGATGACCCACTGTGGTCCCTTCCAAACAGACCCATTCTGTGATTCTGTGACCCCAAAATAGCTGGGGTCTTTTAAAACTCCTGCAAAGAGGCAAAAGTATGCAGCAAATGCGTGCTTTTTCCAGCAGCCCAGGGCCAACATGAGGTGGATCCTTTCCCTTGTGTGTGAGGCTCAGTTTAAGTCCGAGGTGCCATCCTGAGGGCTGACACCAGGACCAGACTCAGGGGGAAGATGGGAGGTGACAGATAAAGACCTGCCCACATCTCCAATGGCTGACTGTACATGGAGAAGTAAAAGTGGTGCCAGGGAGGAAAAGGGATGGCAGCTGAAGGCCCAGCACCCAGGGAGCTCAGCCAGAAGCCGGGACTGCTGCTGCCAGGTCAGCAGTTCCACTGGGCACTTAAGGCTTTTCCCTGTGGAATATTCACTTGAGGACAAGTTCAAACCTCTGAGTTGCTTTTCCAAATGACAGTGTCAGAGTTATCCTCCCAATCCTTCCACATTCCTCAGAACTCATAATGAGTTCTTAATTACATCTGAATGGAGAAGCTTCATGAGAAAGGACTGAAAAAAATGTCTATCCTTCCATCCCCTCTTTCCCTTAAGTGGGAAGTTTAGGGCACTTGTGCCATACAGATTGGCCTGGAAACAACCCTTTTTGACAGCAACTCATCAGATACATAGTGAGAAATGATGCTGGATGGGATAAGAGGTAATTTATCACTCTGCACCCTCCAGTAGTGTCCTGTGGGATCTGCTCCAGTTTTGATCTACAGCCTGTCTACAAAACAGCTATTACTTAGACTTAGTCACAAGGAATAAACAACAGACAGGAAAGTGTGTCAGAACATCCCTTCCTGAAGCCTGTAATTTAGAGCTTGGTTTACACCTGGAAGCCTCAGAGTTTATATCATTTCTGTTATGAATTCCTTCCCAATGCTATAAATCCTTATTCTCCCCATAAAAACAATATTAGAACAAAGTAATCGTTTTGGTATCCCACAGTTCCTTCCTTGGGGAAGGCATTCTGCAGATTGCAATGGTGTTGGATGACTCAGCTGGGCCAGGATTTCGGGTCTCTCCTCCCTGGACCAAACATGCACTTTACACCACAGAGTGCTGCCCAAACCAGGAGCAGGAGATGGTGTCACCTGCCCCTTGCTGGGAAGTGTCAAAGCACATGAGCCACGACCCTATCTCATGAATTGCTCTCCTCCCTTCGTGGGAGAGCCATAAAGCCCTGTTTGGGACAGCTCTCAGACAGGACCTTTCCCCTGCACAGAAGATATTAAAGAGAAATGCAAAGCCCCGAAGTAAAACCCAGCCAAGACAGCCTTTGGGAGGGCAGAAGCCCCCAGACAGGAGCCCATGGGTGCAGCAGGATGTGCCGTGTCTGGGATGTGCACGTCACCAGAGCCGACTCCAAATCACTGGTCAAAACAAAGGTGCAGCTTCAGAGCAGTCTAATATGCTTAACAACACTAGTGCCAGCTGTTTAAAATTCTTCAAAAGCAAAACAATGGAAAACTATAAAAAAGGGCTCACCAAAACGGCACCGTGTAATTTCTCACCCCGCACAGCAGTTTTAAAAGTTGGTTTCCATACCAACAAGAGCAACGTTTCATTATAATCACATTCACCGGTAATTCTTTTGACATTTTAAAATATAGCAACTTTAACAAAACATTTAGTTTTAAAATATCACTGAAATATCTAGATTCTAGTAACTTTTCCTTATTTTTTTTAAATACACAAAAATGCTTGTTATATGTAATTTGAAATGCTATTAGAGAATATGAAAAGTTAAAAATAATTATTCTGGACCTACTTAAACCACATCTGATCTGTGCAATTTTATATGTAATACATGCACAGATCTCTCAGACACACAACAAATGAGTGAAATGTGACTTAAAAGTTTTAGTTTGAAAGAGAAAGTGTATTTATTACTGATGGCTTAAACAGCACTCCAGGGAGAGGAGTGGAGAGATCTCAAACCAAACAATTTCTCTTTCATAGGATTTAGGACCCTTCAAAATTTTCTTTTATCCAGAGATGGAAAGGAAAAGCAAAATGTCCCACAAAATTAAATTCCTCAAAAACATTAGCCACAGGAATTTTAACTGCCCTCTTAGTAGTGTTGCCTTTTCCTAAGGCTGGTGGCAATGGTTTCAGCACAACAGTGCACAGAGTAGACCCACTAAACTAAAAAGCTGTATCAATCCACACCAAAGATTGCAATGTTTTGTCCAAATTCTGAGAAAAATCTGTTCATAAATGTAAAATTTTCCTGGTTTTTCAAATCAACATTTTCTGGCAGGAAAAGAGAAAGATCAGTGACCTGGGAAGCCTGATGAATCAGCAGGACCAGGTTCTCTCCCTTTCAAAGTCGTGTCATCTGTCAGTGCCTCTGTGTTAGAGGAATTGTTTGGGGTTTTTTTTTCCCTCAAGGAAGTTGCAAAGCAAATTCAGTAAGATTTACTGAGGTACAGCTGTGGTCAGAAACTGCCGGTGTGGTTTCTGCACCACACAGGATCCTATGGCAGTGATGGGGGAAACCCTGCAGCAGCAGCAGCAGCAGCAACAGCTGCACCAAGAAAGCACCAACAAAGCAGCAGCTTTCCAACTGGGCTGACTCCAGAGCCAGCTAAAAAACACAAAGCAAAGCTGGGGACATTTGGGGAAATCCCTCCCTCCAAGAAACACAACTCCACTTTTAGTTTTGTAACACCAAGACAGGAGCAGACTGGAAGCTCATGCCATGTCACAGGTCCAGGACCAAACTTTGCCACAGGCAGGGCTGTGTGTGACTTAAACAGGGTTTTGTCCAAATAAAAATAACAGAACTAAGGGCAGTTAATAGAAAGCGCTGAGGCTCCAGTGTCTCACTGGACCACTGAGATCTGGGCTTGGGAACTGGTTTGTGCCTCAATTACTGATGCACTTAGGGAAAGAACGATGCCTTCTGCACTACAGCTCCTCACCCTCAATGCAGGTGACAGGAGATGAAGCAAGGGCTGGTGGCAATCCTCATGCCTCTTTCAGTTCTGGCATCACAACCTTCCAAGGAAAATGTGTCACAAAAATGCATCTCAAACCAGGTATGAGCTGACTCTGCTGCCCATCTGAACTTGGTGCAAGCATTCCCCAGGGAAACTGCAGGGAGGTGGGACAGCAAGAGGAGGGCCTGGGGCTACCCCAAAAGGGTGCAGAGTTCTCTGCAGCCACGTCACAATCATCATCAACCTTAATGTGTATCAGCCAGTCGTCCTTACAGCTAAAATCTGCAGTCTAGACTGTTATTTTTTGGGGGTTTTATGTGGGGGTGATATGAGGAAAACAAAACCCCACTTTTCTCAACAAAGGCATGAGAAATTGCAAAAATTAAACAACACTTGACCACCAGCTCCCCAAATACTTCAACTTTGATAACCCACTGCTTCACTCCAGAGCAGCCATGGGTCTCCCACACGGTGCTGACACTGAGACACCCACTGCCACTGTTTTTAGGGCACAGAGTCAGCATTTTACACCTACACATGATTGGTGCTGGGAACTGGTGGGGCACAACACCATGTGAGTCTTCCCAGGGCTGACAGGCACTTAAAAGAAGCCTTTCTACAACCAAGCCTCATGTCACTATCACAGATTTTATTCTACAGGCCACAAAAGGGCCGGGGTGGGATTTTCACGGGGAGAGGAGCCCTGCTGTAGGGGGGGTGGTGTGAAATCCAGTGCCCCACCTCCCAGTCCGCTCATGTACATGTACCATAATGAGCACCGTGGCACAGGGCACTGCACACGGGGAATGCAGTCTGCTCCCCACCAGCAGCACCAATTAGAAAAGCTCAGGAGAGGGACAGCCTGTAATTCACAAAGTCGCACTGCAGCATAAAACCCTCTTTGTAGCTCGGATGGAATTTCCCTGGATGAGGTTCCCCTCGTGCCCTAAACATGCCCATTAACAAATGCAAGGTTGATGGAGCATTAACCCAATTAATGATCCCGGTGCTTTTTTTTTCCTCAGTGAAAGATTTTTCTGGCTGCAGTTTGATTGAGCTTTCTGAAATATTTAAGTCAATTCCAGTGTGATAAAATTTTACGCTTGGGAAGTAATTGCCTTCATCTGACAGCTCTGACAGTGGGGCACTTGCTCAGGAGGGCAGAGGCTCTTGGGTCACTCCGCTGTGGTCGCAGTCATCTCCTGCTTTTAATTAAAATGAGGATTTTGACATTCTGGTAATTTAGAAGAAACAATTTGAACTGTATTACTTTTGGCTGCGATCCGCCACAGGAAAGGAAGCTTTATATACAGCAGATGCTTCGAGACAAAGTCAACGTTTCTGTTTCTGAGTGTGTGGGGCCAGCCTGAGGAGCTCCTGGTGCTCTGCAAGTGGCAGAGGGTTGTGAATTACTTTCCCACTCCATAAATCATCAGGCAGAGGCAGAGAGCGGAAGAAGATGTTGGTGAGAGCTGAGTGCCTCAGTCCCCAGCACTGCAGATGGATGGGGCTCGCTGCCCACGAGCCCTGCTTGGGGTTGGGACAGTCCCTGCAATCTCAGCCCTGAGAATTTGGGATTAACACCCCGAGGAAGGGCAGGATGATGTGTGCAGAGCAGTGCCCATGTTGGCAGGGAAGGCACTTACTACCAAGGTACAGTGCCAAAAAATGCCTCAGTCCCATGGCCTTAAAACAGTCAGAAAGTTTCAAGGTTCTTCGTAACACACTAAAATTGTGCATTCCTGGCCACACACATGCAAGGGGCATTTTTAATCTGACTGCTGTCTCTGACTACTTTGGACTTCTTGATCCTCTCCTGAAAGCTCACTCCTTGATTTCAGAGAATCCAGGGATCTGTATTGGCAAAATAAAAATACAAAATAATTTCATCTGCATTGTAAATGGCAGCATTCTTTCTTCCAAGGAAATATATTACTTTTCCTTTTCAAGGACACTATGACATGGGAAATGCAGCCATAGGAATGCTCTAAGGAAGTAGGACTGACTCCCACTGAGTGGGAAACATGAAAAACATGGACATGAAGCAAAAAGTGCTCCTGTGCAGAAATCTAATGGGTAGGTCAAATTTACAAGGGAGGTGAGACGAAAGACACGAGGAGCTTCCTCAGCTGACATTTTAATTATTCCCTCTTGTAAAAGAGAAGTGCAAATCAAACACCTTCTTGATGGGAACAAAGTGAGGCAGGAGATTTCAGAGGATGCTCTGCAGCAGAGGTGAAGCCCAGCCCAGCATGACAATCTCTCATGTACAAGAAACTGCTCAAACATTTCTAGGCTAATCTCGATTTGATTCGATTTGCTGGGCTGCGTCGCCACCAAGTGCACTGTGTCCTCGGCGGCAGATTGGTCCTGACACGCTTAATAAATTAATCTGCCTGCCACAGAGCAGCTCCCTGCCCCCTCCAACCCTGCCTGACAGCATGGGAAGTCAGGGAGAAGGAAAAGGGCACTACAGGTGCTGCTGGTAAGGGAGAAACAGGGCTGCTTCCCCTGGCCTGGGGTGTGGGATGGAGTCAGACCTCATCTCCTGCTCCAGAGCATTTTCCCAGGGTGGTTCATTAAAACCACCGTGTTTAAACCAGATTTCTACACCTATCTATCCCAACACTCCTGGAAAGTGCTACTTCATACAGAAGCATAAGCCTTAGCATTAAGGATCT
The DNA here is from genome assembly GCA_013398055.1 of Ifrita kowaldi. Lineage (NCBI taxonomy): Eukaryota > Metazoa > Chordata > Aves > Passeriformes > Cinclosomatidae > Ifrita > Ifrita kowaldi. Next base: position 675,784 of record VZRS01001709.1, on the reverse strand, counting down.
TTGCTTGCACTGTGCTCAGTGAGAATCATTAAATGCAAACTAGGACACAGATACCAATTACTGTTCTGCTCAGACTACAAAACTGTAAAATTCAGTAAAATTCACAGTCTCATGCTATCCTTTTAACTGTGTGATCCTGATAGTTAACTACTAACGCCTGTTGGATCTCAGCAATTAAAAAGCAGAAATGCTCACCCTAAATACTTCCCTTTCGTTCACTTTTCTCTCTCCAGAGATCTGTACCTGAAATGCCCTTTTTTTTCCTGGCCCACACAGTTCATCCCACAGACAACAGAAAAGGCATTTAAAAGTCCCTGCAGGTAAGTCAGTGTTGTTCCCTAGTAAAACATAGCACTTGTCTGGTGTAATTGGATCCTGCATGAAGGGGAAGACAAGAAAGAAAGCTCAGCAAAGCACTTTCAAATTCCTAGAGAGCCACCGAAGCCCAGATCTAATCATGTCAGAGCAGGAGATAGAAGAAAGCACATTTACACCTGGAGCTTTGGCTCCACAGGTAAGTGAGCTGCTTGGCAACATTTTTTTACTCTGATTCTATGACTCCATTGAACTAAACTCTGCTGGGATTGAATAAATGTGGCTATTTGGTTATAATTATAGAATCACAGAATGGTGTGGGTTGGGAGGGACCTTGAAGATTTCTATTATATGGAACACAGTTTAATGGGGCTGTAGCCTGTCTGGTTTCTGTTCTGGACTACAGTGGCTCAAACCAAGTTCATCAGCAGACCTAGCGACAAATATATCACTGAGATGTGCAGAATGTGCATGACTGAACGACTGCTGTCACTGCATGGATGAAGGAAATGGAAGGAGCAAGCACTGCCCTAGTGCTGACGTGGACTGCAGATGCTGCAGGACCAATTTTATGTGGAAATCTCCTCCACAGACCTGTTACTACGTGGACTAAAGCATCTGCCTTAAGCAAAAGCCATCAGGATGCCCAGGCAGATTGCTCCTTACTTCAGCTGGCAGGGTCCGTCTTTGACACGCATGGATACGAACTTCCAGAGATTCCCTGCTGCCACCTAGTGTTTCCCACGGCCGACCACCGATGAAACGAGCAGAGAATTTTCGAACTCAGCTTTCGACCTGACGAACTTCAGCAGCACCACTGGAGGCTCGGCCAATCCATGGAAACAAGGCATCTCCCAGCGTATTTTACCCCATTTCGGCTTTTTCAGCTGAGCCAAGCGGGAGCTCGCTGGACTGTGTGATCTTGGTGCAACACGCCCAGCCTTTCCAAACATTGACTGGGGAAAGCATTTACTGCTTACACCTCACTGTTTATTTCCCATGCTTTGCTCTGGGGGACCATGGCCGTGGAACAGGTTCCAGGAGGACCCCGAAGCATCACCTCCACCTGCCTGGTCCTTCCCAGGCCCAAGCCCTGCCCCTGGCCCCAGGGAGAGCACGGCCAGTGCAGGGAAGGCTTTGGAGTAAAAAGCTGGGCTGAAGAAATGAGAAGGAACTACAAACAAACCACAGGAGCAGTGATGGAGGCCTCCACCTCCAGACAGCAAACTGGGAGCGTGGCTCATTTTTCAGGACAGGCAAGCCAGCCAGAGGAGTTACTGGAACAGCGTCCTATAGATTTGTCTTCAGAGACCAACTTCCATGTTAAAAAAAGAACCTGATTATGAGTGTCCTTGCTCAGGATCTAATTCCTGGCTTGTTTCAGGTTATAAAGTGCTACCTGGAGAGTATTCCCAGTCTGGTGTTCCCAGAGGAGAGCAGATTCAATTTCTGAAATGCTGACACGAGTTTGGCCCTTTAATGCCCAGACCTATAGGTTAATGTGGGTTTTGAGCTCTAAAGGAGGCTGGTCTGCTTTAGCAGCTGTAGACTGTGAACTCCAAGTTTACTTTCAATCTTTATTTAGTGTACTGCCAAGTTCTGCTCACCCACATAAGCTCTCAATAGCAGGACTTGAAGCTTGCCCTTGCAAGATTCCTCCAACACTAACATTACTTAAAATCTCAGTGCTGATGCATTTAAGAACATTCTTTTACTAATTATATTGGAGACAACTTTTACCCACAGAAGTCTGTAATCAATATTGATCTGTATTATTGTCTATGATTGCTGCAGACCCAGGTGAAGTAACTCCTTTGTCACGTGAGGGGACCAACTCAAATCAATGCCAACTGTTGTATGGGCAAAGCTTGCTAAGATGATACCAGGATTTCTGAAGAACTTCCTTGGATCTCCTCACTGCAGACAGCAAACTCCAAGAGCCCCTCAGGGAAGCACTCAGTGAGCTCAGAGGGACTGTGCAGGAGTAGGTGTGAGCCTGCCTCCAAGTGCCTGCAGGAGGAGAGCAAGGCAGCACAAGTTCTTTTGGGGATGTCAGGGACCTTTCAGATGAGGGGCATGATCAGCAGGCAGCCAAATGCCACCCCTCCAAGGAGAGGGGCAGAACGATGGACTAAAAAGGCTTTAGTGCACTGCTGAACTTGTCCTCACAGCCCAGAGTGGAGCAGAGTGGAGTCCCACACCCACTGCCAGCTACAGAGCTGACACCTCTGAAAACCACACTCCTGCAGGCATTGCTCCTACTTCATCTGAGCACATTTAAAGGACAGTAGTAAGATGGAATGTGAAAAACCTTTTTTTGCCACTTAAAATATTTTCAATATTTACTCTGTCTTCTAGGAGAGGGTTTTTTACTGGCAACCTCAGTGTTTCTCTAGGATAGCCAGGCCCTGCTTGTAAACCTTGGTGTTGGTGTCCACAGTCCAGCTGTAGACAGACTCCAAATGTACCCAGCTGAACGTGGGGGGTTGTCATGAAGGACCAATACCTTGGTCAAAAAAGGTATGTGAATAATTCATTTTCTGGTTCATTAATTGAACTGAAAAACTGAGGAATACCCTGTGTTTTGAGTCAGTCTGAAATCATAATGATGCTGGTTTTGATTCTCCAGATGAGGCGCTAGAAAAACAATGTCAAAATCAGGCTGGATGAAATGCTTCAACAGCATGGAACACAACTGAATGAAAAAGAAAGAGTTGCTGATCAGGAACTCTGTTGTTCAGAAAGCCAGAAACTCAAAATTATAAAGAAGAAGCCAGAAACTGAAAACTATAAAGAAGAACTGAGAATGTATCAGTTAAAGCATCATGGGGGAGGCGCCTTCCTTTAGAATGGAATGGAATGGAATGGAATGGAATGGAATGGAATGGAATGGAATGGACTATTTCAGTTGGAAGGGAGCTACAACAATCACTCAGTCCAACTGCCTGACCCATTCAGGGCTGACCAATTTAAAAGCATGTTATTGAGGGCATTGTCCAAATGACTTTTAAACACTCTATTGTTGAAATCAATTTCACAGGCAGCAAAAATATTCTTCTAAAGGACTTACATAAAACCTATAATTTTCTGAAATCAGACAATCAGAAAAAAGCCCAAAAGTTTCCTCTGTACAATGTAGAACATATGAGAACATATTAACCTAGTGATATCATTCTAAAAAACTTCTGAGCTGTGTACTCCTTGCACTGATCCGTACTGTGGCTCATTTCTATTTGTACAGTAATTAATTTCCTGCAAGATTACACAGAATTCATTGGCAACTTGGTTCTTCTCACACCAAGTTAGACACATCCATGGACACTAGATGGCATATTTGTATTATACCTGTACGGGGGGGAACAGAGGAAACTGAAGTAGCACTGTCACTTACAGACACAGTAAAACAAATGGCACTCAAGGGTGAAGCATTATCCCTTTGAAAGGAAAGCTGCCACTTAAATGTGGAGCAGTATTTTCTTCCAGGAGCACGCAGCAGCAAATGCATTCCTGTTCAGTGATCAAAATAAACTGGAAGTGGGGCCACCTTACAGGACAATTGCCAATCTGACAACGATCACTTGCAGATGAAGATAATCACAGAAGAACTTTGGCTGGAAGGGACTTCTGCCTCCAGTGCACCCTCCTGCCCAGAGCAGGGCTAACATCAAAGTCCAATCAGGCTAAAGGGCACTGTCCATCAAATTTTGCCCTCTGCTTTCCAAAGGCTGAGATCCCACAGTCCCCCTGTCCTGCTGCTCCGCCATACTCCTCCCACCCAGAATGTGCTATGCTGCAAGCTGCTGGCTCCTGCCCTTTCTGGAGACAGCCCCTCCACCCTCTCCCAGCTGAGCAAGCACCAGACCAAGTGTGCCATTGCAAAGCGTGGAATTAAGAACCGAGTGTGACTTTACATGATGTGGTTACAAGGAAGGCCCACGAGATGTCAGCAGCCTTCCAGGTCCTGTCCTGGCAGATGCTGTCAAGAAGGAGAAGTAAAAATTTGGGAGGGTGAGGAAGATAGGTCAGGACAACACTGCTTTGTCCATCTGTCCCCAAGCAGTGGGCAAAGCCTTTGAACAGCTCTTTATTCCTAAATCCCCTTTTTCCTGGTAAGGCAATTCCACATGGGAGGAGAGGGCTGGGGATTTTCTAATGAAATCTGGATGTTTCTGACTGCTCAAGCCTAGACAAGGATGCTCGTTCATTTCCTCTTTGAGGTCTTTGACCACTCAGCATCAGTGTACCGTGTCCTCCATCTAAGCAAGGAAGCATGTAAATGTAGGAAAAAAATGACATCCTAAACCAGGCTTGAATGTCATTGCTGGGAAAATTTTAAGAGGCCAAACAAGATCGGGAAGAGAAATACTTGCTTTTTTTCTTCTGTCTTCATGAAGAGTAAACAAAAGCTTTGATTTTCATGTCAGAGCTATTGAAAGGGCCACAATCAGTAACTAATTTTCTGATTGTTTTTTTCTCTCTGTAGGAGAGAGGCTGAAATGTATTGGTAGAAACTTTGAAAAGTTTTAAAAATTAAAGCCGACTCACCAGGATCGAGGTCAAGGCTTGAGGCAAAAACAAGAAAAGCTAAAATTCTAAGACAAAACATGTAGACCACTGAGATGTGAGGATGAAAGGCTGGGAGAAAAGCTGGCAACCCTGTGGTCTGTCCCCTACAGAAATTCTCAGCTCTGCAGCACCCACGTGTTGCAGGACACCAGGTAAATGATCTGACATGGGTTAATGGCACAGGCAGTGTGCATCTCAAATTAATGTGCACCTCAGCTCGGACGCGGGGCATCGAGGGGCACTTTGGTGAAGGGATGGAAAGGACAATGTTTCCTCTGCTCTGAAGGCAGCCCAGCCCCCAGGGCACAGAAGAGGCTCCTGCCATTTTCCTGACAATACAGCATCGATGTCAAGCTGAGGATCTCGCTCTGCCTCTGCTGAACACTGATCCCTCTGCATCACCCCTCTGTGCTAATGCTCATCTCAGAGCATGGCAGACACCACAGGGCAGCGAGAGCCCTCATGCCCTTAAACCTGTGTTTCAAGGGAAGGAAATGGGGGAGAAAATTCAGGAAAAGTGAAACTCCACCACATGACCACAGCTGGATTTACTGCAGTGTGCTCAGGGGAGAAGGTCACATGGAGGTCCCAGCAGGTAGGATTCAGTTTTCTTGAAGTGTCTACATATTTGGCCACTCAAACACTGACAGCTGCCTCCCTCCTTTCTCAAGGACAAACTCAGCACTGTATCACCCTCAAGTTGGGATCCTTGATCTTGCTGAAGGTGTGGATGGATGAAACTACCCAAAGCACCAACAAAAACAGCAATGGAGGCTTGATGCACGTAGCAGCACAGACAGAATAACCCCAGCATGGTGTTTTTCCCATGAACAAATGGCATTTTTCCCTCCAGTAACTTGACAGAAGTGAGGATGCTCAGCTGTTCCCTGCACTGGGAAATATGGGAAGGGATTTTAACAAGTCTTCAGTGCCACCCTGCTCCCACTGACAGCAGCAGGCATTCAAGAATGTTAATGGAGCATCTTTACAAAGGCAATGATGAGCTCTTTTGGCAAAAATCCCCAGAATAAAGGTTCTGGTGTCTGTTTTCCTGGTACTTTGAATGGAGTGGAGATGTATTTGCTTAGTTATTGATTCTGAAGCTTTCCAAAAATCAAAGAGTGGTAACAAACTGGAGCTTCTGTGTAGCATAAGGGTGAAGACAAGCCAAGCATATTGTGTGCTGAGAACAAACAGCAAACCACAAGCCTTAGCTACACACGGAATAACTACAAAGTACTGAAGCAAGAGGACCAAGAGGCCTGGCATCAGGATGTCAGACTTTATGAAGCCTATTTTAAGTACAGGCAGACACAGACTGTTCACATTTTTCATGCAGGGATATTTTCAGTGAAAAATCAGCCTTTTTTCACCCCCTCCTTGTCTCTACCCCTCAAACCTATCAAGATCACTGCTGTTCTATTTTTCATGAAGTTTTCTGCTGTGCTATACTTGTGCTTGCACCTGAAATACACAATCTTCTGCTGGTATCTGGGTCAGCCACACTGAGAAGGGGAATCCCATTATTGTCTCCCGTTGTTTTTGAAATGAATGAATTTGTACAGTCAGCTCAGGTTTGGATTCAAAGGCTGATATTTCCACGATGAGCCGCCACCACCCGGGTGCCAAAGCACGACGAGCCTTTCATCCCAGCCAGCACAGAGGCAGGGGGATGACATCCCCCAGGATATTTGAGAGCCCAGGGCGCTGCCTCGTCATCATCATTGCTGCTGCTGCCTTTGAATAGAGATGGAGCAGTGAGAGTGCTTATCATTTATTGGTTTTACCCAAAGGGATGCACTACGTACCATCAGCTCTGCTTTGCAGGCTGAGAAACAAGCAAACACCACTGAGAGAGCTGCAAAACCTACAGAACTCAGAAAAAGTCTTTGCCTTCCTCTGCCTCAGCTCTGGGTGAAGCCTAAAGCAAGCAAACACCAGCTCTGTCTCAAAACCAAGAAATGGTGCTGTCAAAGCCTGTCTCTCTGATGTGTGCTACTCTTCAGTCAGGAAGGAACACCAATTAGGAGGAACACTTCTGCCTCACACCACAAAGACAGTCAATACTGAGGGAATTAAATGGAAAAGAAATTTTGGAACATGTAAGAGCAGAGTTACAGACCTGAAACCACAGCATGAACTAACTCTGGCCAAATGCCTCAGCCTGACTTAATACTGTGGCTGAGGGAACAACTGTGAATCTTCTTCTGCTACATGTCAATGCATCAATTGACCTATCAGCTGTGTGGAAAAGAGAAAAGTTGTAAACAATACCAAGATCTCAGAACCTTTGGTTCCTGTCTTCATGAACTGCGAGTGCATTTTAAATCTTCCGTTCTCAGTGAAGTTATGAAATCCTCAGTGCCAAATACCCTTTAAACACTAAAGGTACTGGTGCAAGTGCACACATAAAAAACTTGTCTAAATTAAATGTTTATGCTGAACTAGTTTAGCAACATTAAATATTCTTAAGTTTAAAGTGACTGCAACTCAGCTTCTCTCTGTAGGTTAAGCTGTATCAAAACAAAGCATGTTAATTCTTAACAAATATACAGTAAAGTGGTATCTAGCAACAGAGTTAAAAGCCAATTCTCAGCTGATAGTCAATGCCTCTTAGTTGCTATTAAAACTTTCTAGCACTATTATGGAGGCCCATTTCAATTAGCACACATCCATTTGCAGGCCAAGGCCCAGAGTCATATCTTTATAATGGTGAGAAAATTAATGCAATTTAAAACTTTTTAAACTGATGGATTTATGGCTCCAGAACTGCAGGAAAGAGAGGATATGTCTGCAAGATAATAAACCCATTTTTTTTCCTTCCCCATTTTAAAACATCTGCAGGTATTCATGTCAAAACACCCAGAGATATTTTTGGTGTTAAGAAGGGCTGTGGAACGAAGTTGCTCTCCTCCACTAGCAGGAAAAAGATTACGTACCTTTTTCCTCATTATTCTGGGCCGCTATTATCAGTAAGATATTTTATTACAGCAAAAAAAACCTAAGACCTTGGTTTTATCCCCATTGTCCTGTAGCAGTACCCAGCAGAGCTGATCAGCAAGTGATGAGTGCCCTTCTGGAGCAGGCAGTAAATGTAAATTTAGCAAAGAGCACTTATCAAATATAACTACAGGGTCCATGCTCTCAGGATTATCTGATTTTCCCTTGTTGCAGAAAAATCCACATGGAAATGAAATCCAAAATTTATTCTGCAGCTGCATGGCAGGGAGAGGTGAGTGGTTGGCAGGGTATAGGCTACCACCATCACACAGGTGCCATTCACTTGGATGTCAGGCTGTGCAATCCCAGACAAACTGCAGAGTCAGGGTCAAGCCTGAGCCTGGAATCCTGATGGCTCCCTGTCCAATGCTGCTCTACCCTCTAAGCCAAGTTTTCTTCCCAGGTGTCCATCCTGAGCCTCCCAAGCCACGACCTGGGGCTGTTTCCCCTCATTTTCCTACCCATCGAGGAGCTCAGGTTCACCACCACATCCTACCCCCTGCAGGCAGTGGCGGGTGGCAATGAGATCCCTCCCCGAGCTCCTTGCCCGGCTGAACAAGCAATTTAATTTCTTTCCTTTGGTGTACTTTTCCCTCTCTCCCTTGCTCCAAACTGCCTTTGCCTAAAGCACTGTTCTTAAATTAATTATCAAGGAGCTTTATGCTGCAGAGGAGCAGCGTTTTGGGCCTCCACCGGGACTTGTGGCTTTTTCTTCTGCAGCCCGGGAGCACGAAGGCTCGGCCCCTGCCAGACCCGTGACTCACACTCTTCTGAGACACTCCCACAAGTTTTACACACAGAATTCCTTTTCTCCTTGCAGCTCTGCTGTTAAGTGTTTGGATTTGCAGCTCCCTCCCAGCCGTGCCTGCCTCCCGGGACAGCTGATATGCAATACCCACACACTGCTGGCATTGCTTCATTAAGGTGACATGCAATTAAAGGCAGCTTGAGGGATTCCAAGGGACTCCACACGGTACCTTCATAGGAGCCAGCTGGATGGGAGTGATGCATGAGGGATCCACCATGGGCTTCGGCCGGTTGGCCGTGTCCGCCAGCAAACTGTGCCACTGCTGAGGCAGCCCTGTGAACTTCTGCTCCCGATGGTCGAAGCCAGTGTGGACCCGGTGCTCGAAGTTGGAGGGCCCGGAAATTTCCAGCCGTTTCTTCTTTTTCCCGAACATGGTGGAAAGATCTGGAGAAGTCATAGGGAAACAGGAAAGAAAAGAAGAAAACCACATCTTTACACTCTGTTGTAATCCTCAGCCATTCTACTTTGTAGGGAATTTTAGTAGATGTCGTTAGCCAAATACCTGTATGGCCTTCACACACTGAGATCTATGCGAGGCAAGCATTTATCTGACCGCCTTTCTGGGAGAAGATTTTAAGAAATTAACCTAGTCTCTTACTATGTATGTTCATAATACCTTATGAAACAATGAAATTCCCAGGAAAGAAAGCCCCAGGTCCTGCTTTGTACTCCTCTCTCTGCTCATGCTGCAAGCTGCACCCCATGGAAGCTCCAAGCCTGGAGCAATGCCAGCAGCAGTGGATGGCTTTGGTCCAAGGACAGAACTTGGGGTAAGTGGTGAGCTGCGCCCCGACACAAGAGGGGAGCAAATGCACGCACAGCTTTGCATCCCAAATCGATACCCCAGATCCTGGACGGAAGACAACCCATCCCAGAGGAGAGCTGGGCACTGCTGTGGTGAGGTCTAGGTCTCACACAGAGCAGTCAAAGGGGAATTCTTCCTGAGCCATTTCAGCGATGAAAACAAAGAGCTCAGATGTAATTCTAACGTGGTCCAAGTCCCTTCATCTGCATTTGTGGAGGATCCTGCTTAAAAAAAGCAGCAATCAGCGATTATAAATATCATAGCCTGACTTCTTCAGGAGAGAAAGGATCTGCTGTGAGAGCCACATGCCCAAAGCACCTGGGTTTATGCCCAGGTGGGCAGAGGTCCCTGGCTCCTGGCCAGCAGACTTGGGTGGGATTCATTACCTCACAGCCCTACTCCTTTTAAGGTCCAGGAAGGAGCCTCAACTCTTTTGATTTCTGTGCAGGTGGTGTGGAGAAGAGAGAGGAGTCCCTCCAATGCTGCACAAGCAAGGGGCTGGAGGCTGTTGGAGGAAATGTGACCTTCCCAGCTTCTCCATCACTGGATCGACCTGGCTGCCTGGTAAAGCTCATTGTTACAGGCCTTGCTCTACCGTGAGTGAGTGGTTTTAGTCCATTTAGGCAGGAGCGGGTTGATTTACCTTCCTCCTGCCTGTTTTGCCCCCCCTGAGAAGGCAGCAGGAAGGTTTTGGGGCACACAAGGGAACACAGGCTAATAGATTAGCTGGGATAACAGAAATTTCATTGACAAGGTGGAAGGAGGCATGAGCTGCAAACTGAGAGGGATAAAGGTAATTGCTCACTCTGCTGGCTTAGGAAATAGCCAGTACACTCACAAGCTGCATTAACCCTTGGAGTCGGTGGGTTCCACCTTAAAACAAAGTGCAGCCTGACAGTTCTGTTGAAGCAAGTTCAGAATTGACTTTCTGGAGCACTCCAGAAATCTGCTGTGCAAGGCAAGGACAAATTCCTGGTCCCAGGGAAACAGACAGAGGTCCTGTCGCTTTTCAGTGAAGTATGGTCTTGTCCTGGAAAAGTTCTCTGTCTGCTTTCTGCTGTCTCAGAGTAGTCCTCCACCTTGCTCTCTGGGCCATTTCAAGCAGGGCTGGCTAAGCACTTGAGCAGCATCTGTCTGAAATAGCAGCAGGGTGAGGAAGCAGGCAGCTGTGTAAAACCTCTTCTATCACAGCTGTAAAGGTGCTGCCCTGACTTTGATTCAGGAGGCAGAGAAGGGAAGCTCAGAGAAGAAAATACAGTTGTGTTACTGCAACAAAAAAAAGATGGGGCGATAAATCAGGTATTTATTCCACCCTCATTGCCTTTTACTAGTTTATCTAAAGATCAAGTCCATTATTTGAAAATTGATTGCTGGCTGCTTTGTAAGTCCCTCCATGTATTTGCAGGTGATTGTCTCCCTTGTGTGTATTTCCTTTAGACAAGGCAGACTTGCTCCTGTTGGCCTCTCTCCACAGGTCTCATCTTCCACACACCTCTCTCAGGCTTTCTACCCTACTCTGAACTTCCCAAAATCTCATGCTCTTTTGACAGTTCGTCTCCAGCTCTGTTAACTTGGGTACCTTCCTCACCTTCCTTTCCCAAAACCTCCTACAATCACTGTTACGTGGCATTTTTCCTTTTTCAGCATCATAATTGTTTTATTTTTCTTCAGTGCATTTGGGTACCTTGTGGCATTCCCAGGCATATTTCCAAAGCCACCATGGTTGGTCTGTGCTCAGAGATTATCCATTTTCCAGGCTCAAACAGAAGCAGCCGCCAGGTCAGGCAGTAGCTCCCAACCAGGGCTCATCTGCAGGGCTCCACAAGTCGCAGCGGGCTGCAGATCAATGGCACTGCATCGATTTCACTCACCCTCAGGGATGGGAATCCATGAGACTATTGGAGTAACATTTTAAACCATCAGCTCTAGACATGTATTTTTTCCTCTGATCAATGCCAGGGTTTCCCGCAGGACTCACATCCCAACGCAGCTGCTGGATGCTTGAAGTCCTCCCGAGCTCCAAACAACATTGGATAACTAAAAGCACATCAGTGCACATTGCCTTGTAAAATGAAAAGCACATTCACTCAACAAGACACCAGCCAGCCAGGTACCTCCATTTCACTGCAAAGCCCTTAGCACAGTCCCTCCAAAGAACTGTAACAGACACAGCAGTCACAAGGAAGCTTCATTTTCCCTCATTTCTCCCAAAGAATGGAAATGATGCTGCTTGTTTCCTTCAACTGTCTGAGGATGGGGGTTTGGGGCAGCCAAGTCTGTGAAACTTTTTGCTCTGGGCTTGTAAGTGTCCTGATTCAGTCCCCACTGCTGTGCTTGTACCTCTCACCTCAAAAAAAGGGAGATGATTTAATTTTTCCCATAGCTCTACTGATATGACACAAAAAGTAAAGGACTTATTTAATCAAGTGTGGAAGCAGAAAACATCCCAGGTAAGTGAATACATGTTCTCCAAGACATATAAAGCTCTTTAGGGAATAAGAGGTACCTAAGTGCTTTGAAGAGAAATGATGGACCTTTCCAGGATGCTGGATAATGTGTGTGTAGCAGAAAACTTCAGAAATTTGTATCAAGAGCACAAAATGTATGAAGTTCATTCAGGCACCTGCCCATTCACACAAAACAGCAATCCTCTCATGGTTATTAAGAACCCCTAATTTCCTAATGGGATTACTTAGGAAAACATCCCACAGACAACAGGGCAGCCTTTATCAGAGGCACAGGGAGCTGGGAGGATGCAGGGCAGCTCTGCGGAGCTGCCTCGGCGCCACCCCCACGCCAGAGCACTCACCCTTCACTTAATTCTTCCCGACAGCTTCCAACGTAGCCCTGATTGTGCCAGGGCTCTCAGCAAATGCCATCTCTCTGTGCAGCTCCTCCTGTGCTCACCCCCGCAGAAGGAGAGGAAATGAGAGGTATTGTACTCGTAATGTGTTGCTATTTTGGTGGGATGAGCACAAGCAGGATGTCTGTCCTCTCCCTGCACGTGCTTTGCCAAGGGATAGTCTGGCTGATTCCAACACCTCATACATGGCACAAGGTGACACTCGACACGAGGGGGCTGGGGAGCCTGTGCTAACAACAGCTACTATTGATGGCAGGGGGCTTGAGCTGGCTTCGGGGGGAAAACAGAACTCATCATTGCATTGCTTCCGTGGGGCATTTCTGCAGAAATACTTCCCTCACTCTTATGCCGAAATGATGCAGCACGTTAATTTTGTGCTTGTAAATGTGAGGTCTGAAGGAGGCAGTCCTTTAGTGACAGCAAACAATGAATTCCGGAAGCAGGACAGCACGACACCTAAAGCAAGTCTGCTCCTCAGCAGGAGAGCCAGGAGCTCAGTCTGTTCAGCTCCAGGCTGCCATGCCAAGGTCTCCTCAATCCACAGTCCAATTGTGGCACAAGAATTAGAGATAAGGGACTTTCTTTGCCAAAGCCATGCTGGAAAAAAGATGGGCATGACACTTGCTAGAGGAAAACACAATATTGGTGGGGAAATCCAGACTATTGCACCACCTCTCCTGAGCAACGCACAGCAGTGCTGGTCCCGGATGCACCTCTAGGGAATGGGGATAGTGGGAGAAATGTGAGAGCTGTGCTCTGTAGCTACAGCAACCCAAACACTTCTATAATTGCAGTATTTGTCTTACTCTTTGTCTCTGCCCAAGAAAGGAGCAGTGCCAGCTCTGCTGGTGCCTGCTGAGGAGCCCTAACACAGCTCCACCCGGCTGCTGCAGGCACGAGGCAATGCTGAGAGGGTGCTATCACAAGCAATCACTGCTTTTGCTCTTAATGCTGTTTACTGTAGTGCCTAACAAATCGAATTACATGCTAATCAGCACACCCTGCCTGCTAGATCTATGCCAGCCCTGGCTCCTTTGCACTGCACTCCTTTCTATGCACAGCAATAATTCATAGTGCCATGGGCTCCCAGGCTGGTCCAAATTTTAACCATGTCCTTCAAGGACAGATCAGGTGCCCACAGAGGAAATTCCCTCAGATAATGCCCGTGCAAGGTGCGTGATGTGGACCAGCAAAATAAATCCACTCTGTCAGATACTGCACTATCATTGTGCTGCCTCCCAGTCACAAACAAATGGGTTTTTCCAGCAAGAAGTATCCTACAGTCCCACACTGGAGCAGGAGGGTGGCAGTACTATTCTGGGTGCCAGGGCAGCCCATTCAGACTCTCCATGGTGGTCTGTGCTCAGGACAGGATTTCCAGCAATAGCTTTCCCACAAAAAGTTAAAGCCCTGCCAGCTCACACCTCATAGCTCACACAGAGCTCAAAGATTTGTTCACTCTCCCCATCCTGGGGTTTTTATGAGTTGTCCCTCTCCTGTGTTTGACATCAGGGGACACTCACAGACTGATGAACTGAAAAGCTGAAAGTCCAGATGTATGTTACTGCCCTCGAAGAACAAATTTTTGCACTTACAACAAGTAAAATCCAAATTAAGTTTTGGAACAAATTGGAATAAAAAGGAAAAAAAGGATTACTCTAATCCTAAAGTTAATAGTATTCTGTATCTTCTATCATATCCTAAGAGTAATCCAGTCAACCTACTAAATAAGAGAGAACTCTGCTTAACTCTGCCCCATTTTCTGCTCCCAATAAAAAAGTCAGAGCCATTTTCTGCTTCCCCTCCAAATAACTGGTCTTTTAAAGACTAAAAAAGTTGGAAAGCTCTTTCCTGTCTTGTAATCTTGAAAGCTACCGAAGAGTCCCAAGTGCATCCCTTAAGCAGTGACAATGGCCCTTGCCATCCCAGATGTCCCCAGAGAACCTTGGGCAAAGGTCTGTGAAATTCTGCCACACATAAAAACATACCATAACCTTACAAAGTTAGTACCTAGAATAATGAAGTGAGATGGGCATTTTTACTTTGAAGTGGAACTTTTAATGACTCTATACTACAGCTATGTAAGCCCTATTTTTTTACTGTGGTATTTCAGCAGCCAGATAAAGTGTCCCACTAACCTCAGGAAATCGTGTGTGTGCTCACCTGAGCCACCCTGGGATGCCTGCAAGGATTTCCTACACGCACCTCGCTGCTGCTCGAGCACGAGCTGGGCTTAAAATATTCCCTCAGGAGGGGCTTTGTGCCGTCTGCCTCAGCCCAGCAACGTGTTTGCTTTCAAACAACCAGCAATTAGTTCATTTTCAATTAGGAAGTGTACACTGCATTAAGCCTGTGAGCCTGTATTTTCTGCAGGGATTCCCTGTGGCTCCTCAGCTGAGCAAGCAGCAGCAGAGCCCTTTTCCCTTGGGGATGGGCATGTTATTAGCATCTAAAAATTTCCTTCATGCATGCTGAGTATCATCTGTGAGCCCAAAGTGGGGGGCAGCAGCAAAGGCTGTGAAAAGGTCCTGTGAAAAAGCACATTTTCTCCCAGGTCAGCCACACAGCCAAAAAACCTGGTTACAGGCAGGAGCTTTAATAAAATACCTCATTTTAAAGAAACCTGACAGAGACATAGATTGCAAAATGGGGAGATGGGTGCAGGTCGCTTTCTTTTGATAATTTTTACTTATTAATAATAGTTTTCTGTAACACAAGGACCTCAATTATTCCCCTCCAGAGCAACCCAAATGCAGTAATACATCATTAGCTTTGGTGGCTTCTGTTCCCCCGCTCTGATTAATTGTAACCTTTCCCGATATTTGATCGTAAATGAGAGAGTATGAATTGAGAAGCACAAATTAAATTAACGTGTCAAGGCAGCCTGCAGAGCCAGTGCTCCAGACAAATGTGAGCTGGGCTGAAACTCAATCTCCAGGAGAAAGCAAATGTCTGGGATGGACTGATGGCAGCATAAATCGCTGAGAAATCCTCACTCCTCTGTGAGAGAGAGGTAAAAATGATGTTGGTTCTCCTTCGGCTCACACTGGTGCAAGCTCCTGCTCCTGAGGCAAGTGGAAGGAGACCAACACATATCTATGTATTTTTATACCTAAAATAAACTTAATAGATTTACTATATTTAATAAAACTATTAAAAATGAGGAAAATTGTTTGGTTTTTTTCTCTAATAAGGAACAGCAACAGCAATAGTTTTGTATTTCCTTCCTGTTTAAGGATGGTTCTGAGCTTCTTGGTGGGGACCCTCTGCTGCTGGCTGCAGTCAGAGCATGAGTTTCTTCTGTAAAAAAAAAAAAAGCAGCATGCTCTGACTGCAGGCATACATTTTTAAGAAGAATTTATCTCTATTTTTAACTGAAAAGACAGAGAGCACTACCCTATTTTTCAGGAGATAAAACCAGAAGCTATACCTGGAAAAGCAGAGTGAACTGAACGAGAAGGCAACAAAGTTCATGGAAAGACTCTTGAAAACCACACTGGTTTCAGGTCAGGCCTGACACACTACTGTGACAAAAGGAGAAATCCTGTTTGACTTTCCAGATACAATAGTCCTAAATACCTTCCTAACTCCCAGAGTATCATTCTGGATGGATAGGAAGGAAACAATTGGGAGACACCCAGGAACCAGGGGGCAGCTGCCCACAGAGCACCTCAAACCAGAGGTAGGTGAATCCTGTCTTGTATTTATTTATTCATTTACTGGGTTTATCTAGAGGGAGATCTCATTACTTCTTTAGCTACAAGGTTTTTGGTTTTGTCATGGGAATGAACAACACCCCATGCAGGTGAATACCAGGTTGGCTCACCTGTCTAATGAGAGACCCCATTTCCCATGATCCCTGCTCATCCCTCTGCTCCTAATTATGATTTGAGCATTTCAATTTGGGAACAATAAAATAACACCTTGGAAAATGTTCTCACATACTCTGCTAATGAGGATTTTAAACGTTGACCCTCTGGCAGCAACAAAATCCTGAATAAACCAAGTCAGCTCACATTTTGAGTCTTTTACCATTCTGCTAAGCTCTTCTGCACACAAATAATGTACTGATAGAAATTAATCACCTGTGACCACATAGTTTTTTCCAGAGTATTTTTTCAGTTCAACCAAAGTGTAGAAATACCATTTTCAGTGCAGGCCTGTGTGAGTTTTAGAATGAAAAGCTTGATGATCAATAGGATTCAACTTACTATCATGGATTTTCAAGGTGTCTGGTATTTTTTTGATACGGGACGGTCTTGTAAGTCATTTAACCACTATTAAAATACATGCCTTAATCATGGAAAGACATGTACTGATGGACTAGAGCAACAAAAATGCCTCTTTCCCAAAGCCCCTCATTTACCCTGCAGCATTCTGCTCATTTCAACCTTAGGTCAAATCAGCCAATTTCTCAGAGTTTCTGTGTCACTGCGCAATACAATAAAAATACATTTGAACAATTACAAAGAGTCCAGGACTTGTCATTGTCCACGGCTCTTTTCAATCCCACAATACCTTGTTTATGGTTGAAAATGCCTTCATTTGTCACAGCACAGCGGTGTGGCTCTTGATAGCTGGCCCATGAGACATATCTAATAGAAATGCACAACGGAACAAAAGATAGAAAAAAATAATAACAAAAGCCAATGTATGCTTCCAGAGAAATAGTAAAAGCTGGTACAGAGTGGCCAAACTAGGATTGATGTACTCCAGGGAACAATACTCATTCTTCTTATTGAAAGCTACTCTTGTACGAGGACTCATTTCCACACACTGACTGACATGTGCTTTCCTAATTTAGAAGTCTTGTGATTCCCAGTGGATTTTAATGCTCAGTAATTTTCAGCTGAGTAGCTTAAATGCATATATTGTAGTCAGTCACTCTCTATTATCTTATACACATGCACACATAAATAGCAACGTGGAGACGGAGGCTCGTGCAGGGAATTAGTCTGCAACAGCTCTGGGCAGATTAAAGAGGAAACCCCCCCTCAGCCCCCTGAACCCCTGGAGGTAACTCAAATAACTTCTATCCCTAGCAAGTGAAAAGATTCCAGATTTGCAGAAGCAAATAGTCCTCTGGGTGCTCAGCCTGAGATAATTAATGGTATTAACTTTGTTAGGAAATGCTGGACATCCACAGGGAGAGGGGATTAAACGAGGCACCCATTAAATGAGACAGCCTGAGTCTCAAGTTACTTCTGGAACTTCTACTGTATATTATTTTTTTCTGAGTTGATACTAGCACTTTTTAAAGACAGTTCTATACTGTTCTATACTAAAGAATGCAGGTACTCTATTTCTGTGTTTTCAATCAGAAAAAAAAATCAGTAAAAGGAAATACTATCAAGAATGAAAGTGATGCTACATCAGCAGAGAAGACAAAGTGAGCAGAAAGATCAGACAAACCTGCAGAAAATATCAAAACCAGAACTGTGAAACAGTATTGTGTAATTCTGAATTTTAGTAAATATGGACATTCCTATAGGATGGGGTAACTGCACAATAAGAACTGCAAGAATATGAAATTCTGAATTTATCAAAAGACTTAGCAAAGTGCTTGAAAAACACTTGGAAAATTGCTCTTACCAATCCTGCCCCAGGTTACACCTTCTTTACATTTTGGGCCATATCCTCAGGGGGATCTGCTGGCAAAGCCCCAGCAAAAGAGATGGACTGGCCCCAACTAGTAGTACAGCACAGGGAACACTAAAACATCTTGGGTTTGCATGTAAAGCTTTAGTTTTAACTTTCTCAAACTGAGCTTCCTCCCCAACACTTGATGGTAGCTGCAAAGCTACAGAATCACAGAATGAAGGCTGGAAGAGACCTTCAAAACCATCTAGTCCAACCAACACTTCCAGAGGTGATGACTCCACCACCTCCCTGGGCAGCTTATTCCAATGCCTGACCATTCTTTCAGTGAAAACATTTTTTCAAATACTTAATCTGAACCTCCCCGGGTGCAGTTTAAGGCCACTTCCTCACGTCCTCTCAGCTGAGATACAGCAGAAGAGACCAACCCCACCTCACTACAAACTCCTTTTGGGTAGCTGTAGGAGCAATAAAGCCCTCCCAGCCATGCCAGGTGCCTCAGCCACTCCTCCTAGGACAGGTTTTCCAGAGCCTTCCCCGGCAATGTCCTTTGTGAAGTGAGGGGCCCTAAACTGAACACAGTGCTTGAGGTGCAGCATCATCAGTGTGACCTCAACAGTGACCAAAGCATGGCAGGCTGCAGTAGGGCTTTTCCACAGCTCCCTGAGTGACGTATCCCAGGACTGCATGGTTTCTCACAAGTGCCTGTAATTACTGTGGATGTATTCTGAGAATTTTTAAAGAACAGCTTTTACTGAAAAAAAAAGGAGGCAAAATGTTTTCTAGGTCTAGAAACCAACTCATCTTGAGCTGGCTGCATCCAGAGCTGGTTGCATCCACAAACACATCAAAACTGCATCAAGGAGGGGCTCCAGGAGGGTGCCTGCCCCAGCACAGATGATTTTACAGCCCCCAGAGAGTGTCACAGTGACAAATACGAATGGGACTGAACGGGGACACACCCCTGTGACAGCATCACCAGCCACTGAAACAAGGTAATGACACTGGGGCTCTGGAATCGACCTCCTGCCACAACTCCTCACTGGGATGTTTGCATTCAACACACTCCATTTTCCGACAGTAATATTCACTGCATTTCTTATTTTACTTCTAAAACAGCACAGGCTGTGCTGGCTCTGAGGAATTGCTCTATTACCATAACATTTGTAAAAAAAAGGTTGCTTTCCAATGAATGATCAACAGCAACAGATGCTTCATTATTCATTCATTATTAATGGCAAGCCTCTCATAAGAATATTCCTTAGGATGAAACACAGGATCTGACCCGTGTTTGCCAAGAAATGGTGCAAAATCAGTTTATCTGGTATGTCAAAATACCTTTAAAATGCAAACAAACGTATCTATAGATAAATGTATCCACAGCAAGTGCCTGCAAGATGAAAATCATGCCTGTTGTTATCACTGCAGGTTCCCTACCTTTCTGTCTGGTTTTACTCTGCATTGCTGTAACGTAATTGAAGGGAAAATATTGCCAAAGTCTACAATAAATCACAAATGTGTAGAGTCTACCTTAAATTTTTATTCCTTACATTATTTTCTTGTCTTTTTTTTTTTTTCCACTCTGCATTGTGCTGGAAAACTGGTCTGAAAGTCAATTCTTATCCTATTACCTATTGAGTTGCTGTCAGGCCATACTCTGTTTCCACATTAAAAATGAGAATTGATCCCTTGAAGGGTTTCTAGAGCTTACTATTTATTACCTCCTTCAGAGGGTTTACCATAAGCTCTTTATACAGAACATGGAATGTTTATAAAGCGGTGTCTGCTCAGTCCTCCTCCCTCTGGATCATCCCCAGCAATCAATAATTGCACCCGAGGAATTCCTCACCATTGCTTTTTTTTCAGAGCTAAGCGACCCTGCCATGCAGACTTTGTGTTTTCCCACCTTCAGACAGCAGTTTGGAATTGATGGGTCTCACCTGCTCTCTAACTGGGAGGTAATGGAGACTCTTTATGCCTGATATGAAAGTTTTCAGACCAGCCACAGAAAAACAAACAAAAACTACAGTAAACTGAATGAAAGAACCCACACATTTTTACCTCTGGGCAATCAGCGCAAATCCAGAAAGATGAATGCTACTGTGAGGTTTTTATTGTTTTCCACCTTTTAAATACCAAAAATAGAAATGTTTTTTGACTGCAGGAAGGTTTTGAACAACTGGAGAGGTCTCAGATGGCCACCACTGTCATCCTCCAAGAGATGCTGCTGCTACAGGAGGTGGCTCCCATCCCTTCCTTCCGAGGAAGGATGCACACACGTGAATCACTACATTTTGCCAGGCCCATCCATACCCTGTTTCTGGGAAGGGCCTCTGCAGGCCCTCTCCAGGATGAGGGGTTTAATCTAAAATGGTCCAAAAAGACACTTCCAGCCTCTCAGGAAAAAAAAAAAAAAAAAAAGAAGGAAAAGAGTTTGCCAGGTGAGTAAGTGAGCAGCTAAGATGACTCCCAGAAATCTTGCTCTGGAAACACCATGAGAAGCTGCCATGTGACTGTGTGTACAAGCTGATTCAGCTCCCTAACTTTTAGACAATTATGTTAAAAAGCCACTTCTCTCCCAGAAGAAACACTTCACTTGTGCTGGAACAACATGGCATCATCGCTCCCCAGTCTGCATTGACTGATTCTACAGCAGCTCTCAAGGCTGTCTATGATGGGAAAACACCATCATAACAAGGAGTTTGTGAGAGAAGGCAAGATCTTCTCCAAGTAATTTCGGATAAATCTTATTTATCACTGAGGGCAAGATGCTGAGGCTACACAGAGGTGAAGAACTTGGCCATCATCTCTCAGCAGTTAATGGCTCACAGATCCCCAAGGTTCCCATCCTGCTCAGTAAAATGGTGCCAGTGACCCACCAGACTCCAACCCCTCTGTTAATATTTAAATATATACATCTATATTTAAATTTAGCATATTTAGATTGCAGGTCCTTCTTGAAGGCTCAGCATCAAAAATACACCATCAATTAGAAGATAATAATTAACAGAAAAGGACATCTCTGCATGCTGACTCTGATTGCATTCACTGCTGTTTCCAGAGGCAGGGAGATTCATTAATTCATTCATTCCCCACTTCGTTACGGAATGACTCCAACAAAGCTGCTGATACAACTGGGAAATCAAAAGATGAGCCAGGAAAGTGACTGCAAAAAAATGCATTAAGGGAACATGTGTGGTTATGTCAAGTGGTGGGGCCAGAGTCAGCACTTCGGGAAAAAAGGGACTGCAGAGTCGCTGGCTGAGAGGGAAATTAAATGTGCAGAAGGAGCTCAGATCCTAACGGAAACATTTTCTTACCAGAAAAAGCCGATGGTTTCTGTTCTAATGAAATATGCTGTCCTACAAAATCTCTCATTTAATTTTCACCATTTTCCTCTTGTACTTAAATATGGAATCACGTAAAACTCAAAAGCTATTTAAGATATAGTTAACCCCCCAAAATGTCAATTTAGGCTTTTTCTCAAATGTTGGACATAAGACTCAATAAATACCCTGGTATTTTCTGTTTCAGCCGATCTGAAAATTGTCTGTGCTCTAGGTGGGCATCTGAGATGACTCGCTGTTTGCTTCATGGGGCAATAGAAAGGTTTCAGAAAGATGACTTTAGAACAGCCATGAAACTCAAATTGCTTGAGACACCGCAGCTGGATGACCAGAACATCTTTTTACACCCTACCCCTGTAATTCAGTCTCTCCACTCCTTGCATCTGCACCCTGTGCACCCACTCCGGTGTGTGTAACTGAGCCTTGAGCTCAGCCATACTGACAATCCTGGCTTTCTAAATTATTTCTACCTTCTTCAGGATAAAGGCAGGAAGATGTCCTGAACTGCTTTTAAAATGATTATGCAAAGCACAGTGGGCTGCATAATACCTTTTCCAATAAAACTCCCTTTTAGTACTCTGACAGCAATCAGCTGTGTTATTATAACTATTCTTTCTCCTTGTAACACTCAGGCTGAATGTTTTAAATGGAAATAACATCATCTTGCCCCCCGTGTTTCTTACTTGTGGCGTGTCCTTGCAAGTAACCAACGTTCAGGATGCCAAAAGCTGAAGGCTCAGCTCGCCCACGTAAGAGATGGGATATGAATAAATCAGTGCAAAGTCCATGTGAGCTCCTTCTCTCTCACTAGCAGGGGCTCAGGCTGGAAAAGCTGGATCTGCACTGGAGCTGCCATGCAGCCTTTAACTACCCGTGGTATCATTTTAAAATATCAATTCATTCAGGGTATGGATTCAGTTTTTAGAATATCAAATATGCAGCTGGGTATCTACAGAGAAATAAAAAAAGAGTGTATTTACAGGGGTGGCATGACACTTCTTTTACAGGGTTTGACTTACTGGAAAGGAGTTTCAAAACTCAAAGGAGATTTCAGAATTCTAAGAGCTCTATCATTTCACTCTCAGCCTGGTTAGGGCAAATCTCACTCCTGAGCACCTGGATCACGAATCAAGCCCAGAGCAGAGCTGGGTACCTGCTGCTGCGCATTTCGTATCACCCCAAACTCATCTTCAGAGCTCATCTGTCTTTTCCCCACTGCAGAGCTGTGTCATCTCAGTCTTGGGCTTTCTGGAGCATCATTTGGGTCCTGATGCAACTGCTGTTGGCCTCAGGGGGAGAACTCTGACCCAAGAAATAGCCACTTTTTTCTCTGTTTCCCTCTCCTGAAAATGGGAAGAACTGGTAAAATAACCCTCCCTGGTGGCAGCACACCCAAGAGCAGGGGAGGGGGGACACAGCTGACTTTATTTAAGGAAGACTATTTCCTGCTCTCTTTCTTTGCAACAGAGGCCAGAGGAGATGCGGCTTCCCTCCCTCTCCTTTGCTGCCACTATCTCCCATTTCCCAATGGAAACCAAAGTGTCCCTTCATCAGTATTTTCTAAGCCAAGATTTTGTGAAGCTGGAAAAAGAATGAGCTTCACATTATCTGGTCGGAATCCAGCAAGGCTTATGCTCCTCAGAAAAGGAAAAGGAATCAAAGTTTCCGACTTGGAAATCCTCTGAGCCAATATTTGTAAATAAAGTCTAATTTAATTACCAATATATGTATTTTTCAGCTGTCCAACTCTGAGAGAGCACAATCCCACTGGGATGAAGCAATCACACTGTTTAACATGCAAAATCACTGCTCGCCTACCAGCTTATTAATAGGTAGTTTTCTAATTCAGAGGAAAAGGCAAAGGAGAAGGGCAATAATCTGAACACGAGCATCTGAAGTGCTCCACTGAACTCTGTTCCAGCAAGCATAAGAAAAGACTTTTTTCTTTTTTTCCCCCCTCCAAGGACAGCTTCCCAGTGCCGCTGGCATCCATCACATGTGCAGAGGCAAATGCTTCCACACTTGGTAATAATCAGAGCAAGGGAATTATGGATTGGGAAGAGGAACTGCAGGGTTTTTTCTCTTGGCTAAAGGCATATTTCAATCTGAAAAACTCGAAGGGAACTCAGTAGTAGCTTCCTTCTCCATTTCCACTTTCCAAGCAGAGCCAGGACACCCTGCAGATCTTCCACATCACCATTTTTCCTGGGCTCTCAGTTTTGCCATGCTTCTGCTCCATGTGCTCAGCTGGGGCTGCCTCCCAAAGGACTAATTCCATCAGCTGCTGCCTATCCTTTCCACACCACTCCTTCATTCCCTGCTTATGAAAAATAACATTCCACACTTCATCTCAAACCCACCTTCATCACCAGTTCTGTCCCTACTTACATTGCCACCCCAGGTTATCAAAAACAAATTTATCCCCCTCTCCCTTTTTGACTCGCAATGTTTGCTGCAAAATAATACAAGATCTAAGAACTACCCTCAACAGAAAATTCCTCATGGGAGCAGATAAAAAGGATTTTCCTTAAAGTAATCATGAACTGAAATCAATAAATACACAACAAGGCAATACAGAGGCAAACTTGGGCACTGCAAGGACTAGGTAGGAAATTTAGATAAACTATGGTTACAAGGACAGAGTAAAGAGCAAATACAAATGGAAAAGATACAACCAGAATAGAATATTAATAAATTATTAACATGCCAGGTTTTAGGACAAGTGTTACGAATTCTGTATCTCCATAAAATCAGCTTTCGAAAGTCTAAGACATTAAGGCTTAATCAGAGTACATTGTTTTACAGATGAGATATCACCAGTCAGTTAAATTGCAGGAATGAAAGTGGGGGTTTAATTCAAGCTTCTCTAGGGAAGAGATTTGTTTGAAAGAGGTCAATTAAGCCTTCCACTCCAGTTAATCCCTTCTGTTTATTTTAAAAAATCTGGAATAAGGAAAAAAAATTACAATAGGCCAGCAAAGCAAAATTTTCCTATAGATGCACCAAAACAAAAACCTGCAGGTCAGCTTGCTTTCAGCTGGGAGAAACACAGGCAGAAATTGCAATCAGTCTGCATTTCATATGGATGCATCACGTGGAAATGATTCAGATGGAATTATTCTCCAAATTAGCTTTATGAAACACTCTCCTCCAAGGAAGGCAGTGGTGCTTGAATTGGTTTTGGTAGAATATTTTAACTTACAAGTCTCGTTTGGAATGAGTCTCTGTGGGGAAGAACAGGGCAGAAGAGAGTGGACCCTCAAAGAAACTATTTCTATTATTTTGCATTTTCCTTCAGAAATCAGCAGCTGCCCCCAGCCCCTTTTCCCCACAGCCCTCGAGCTGTTAATGGCACTATTTACATATATTTCCCTTAAGCTTCTGAGTCACCACTGGTCATTTAGGTCAATGTATTTGTTTTGTCTGCTCTTCTGAATATTGATGGATTTCAATCTATTTTCCCTCTTTCTTTGGTCCTACTGCAACTCCTTTCTGAGCTTCCTACAGCAAAGCAGCAAATGCCATGGAAAGCCCCACACTGTGCTGCCCATCTGCTTCCCGCTGCCGCCTTCCTCCTCGCCCCATGATCCATCCGCTCCGCGGTGTGCCTGATCTTTGTGGAAAGGCCTTCTGTATGTTAAACACTATCTATCCTGCTGAATCAGGAATCAGGAAAAGCAGCCTTATCCCCTCCCAGAGCCAGCACTGTTGAGCTTTTTTCTGTGCTTTACCAGCACCAAGCTCTTTTTCACTGGGCAGGTGAGAAGCCACCACCACGCCGTGACATCCCCCAGACAGCAAAAGCATCAATTTCCATCTCCCTGCCAAGACAGCAATTGCAAGGAAGGGTGCTCCCAGCACTGAAGAAAAAGTGAAAAACACTTGTGCATGTGCCTGTAATAAGGATGCAAGGAAGAGACAATCCCTACAGGGAAACCAGCACAGGTCAGCAGGGTGGTAGGGAAGAGAGGGGCCTGCAGTGGGAACTGCAGGAGCAGTGAGGGCAGGGCAGGAGGCACAAACACAGGAATCATGTTGGGTTTCTCTGGGAAGACAAGAGCAGCACGGAGAAATCAATGTGAGTGGCTCCTGGAGGAGGGGAGGCTGAGCCAGAGGGGACAGATGCAATAGAAAACTGAGCAAGGGAGGAGAGGCCAGGTGAGAAGGAGTTGAATCAATCGAGTAGCTTTGACTTGATTCTGTATTGAAGAGGAAAGGCAGCGCAGCAGCTCTTGAAGGGCAGGGAGGAGGATCTGATCAGCCATGAGGTGAAGGGATGGTAGCACAATTAGTGTGGCAGCAGCTGCAGGTCCCCTCTGCTGCATCTGCCCTCTGTATTTCTCCCAGCAGCCTGATCACTCAGAATTGAGTTAATTAGACACAGACCCGTCAGCTCTCTTCACAAATCCATAAAACTCCTTTGGGCTCAGCTCTTTACCCCTCTCTCTTTTCCCATGGAAGCAAGACTTTACAAGATCAGTAACACCCCATCTCCATCCATGGCCTCAGGAACATCTCATTTATGCAGGAGCAATTAAAGGGGTTCACTTTCTGGTAAAGGACTTCCACCCCATTAGAGTACATGTGCTTTGTCCCATGCTCTGCCTTCCTTTAAAAGGAAAAATCTGCTTTCACAGCTGCCTCCATGGAAACAGCAACTCTGTGGTGCTGGCAATGCTCCAGGCTCGATGGGCTTGGTTCAAACGTGGAAATCTGCATCTCTTGATTGCGGAGCGCCAGAATCCCAGAGTCCAGCCAGGTCTCCTCTGGCTTGTTGGACAGCACCAGTGAAGCTCCTGTGGGTCAGATCTCACACTTGGCAACATCAGTGCAAGCCTACCGCTACGGAATGCCTGGGAGAGAGGAGGAGTAGGCAACGCTTTTAACTCACATCATTACCTCTGGCAGTGCTGATGTGGATCCTGGACTACTGAAGTAGCTCATGGAGATGGAGGTAAGTGCTCAGCTTCCCTCCTGCAATGAGCTTTGAGACCAAACACCCAATAAACGTAAATTAAAACAAAATTCCTCCAATTCCCATTTTGAAAAACTTGCTTCCCCTTGTGCTCTGCTGGACATGGCCCCCCCATACCCTGCTGCATCCCCCAGCAAGGTCACAGCCGGTGGCAAACCGCAGTAACACCTACTGCACTCCTGGGCTGCAAAGGAGGATAAATTACTCCTCTGGCCCCCTGAATCCCCTAATCTGCAGCTTTCAGACTATCAAAGAGGATGCACAGCAGCTGCACAACCAGAATACAGGTAGAGAAGAGAGGATTTGCCCTCTGGCTTGGGAAAATTGGTCCCTGTGTAATAAAACACATAGCTCTTCTATAATCATTTGTTCAGCTCCATAAATCCCAGGGCATAAATCAGGCTGTCGGGAAGAGCAGCTGTGAAGGAATCTCTGTAGAAGGAAAAAACCTCAAACCTCTGTGACCACGTCCAGCATCAGGGCCCGTGGCTGGGGAGCCGGGCCGGGGGCCATTCCCAGCACTCCGCAGGCTCCACGTCCCTCTGCTGCCTCTGACTTCAAAGGAGCCGCTCAGTCGTAGCTCTATAAATACCAGCAGAGTGGGGCTCAGTGGCAGCTTGTGGTGAGTATTAGGGAAATGCAAAATTCAACAATCCCTAATTGCCCTTCAGTCAACAGTACCTGTTTAAATTACTGTTATTACGGCAAAGATATTGAAATTGCTAACATAAACACAACCGAGGGTTGCAGATGCTGTAGCTTTCCACCAGTGAACACTTTACTGGCTGCTAAATATTTTCCCTTTCAATACAGGAACAACACCCACAGTGGCTGATACCCAGCAATCCCGGGATTTGCAGGAGGGTGCCCTGCAAGCAAGGACAGAGCTGGTGAAGGAGGAAAAACTCACGACAAAGGCCCCTGGGAGCTCATGAAGGAAAGGCTGAGAAGGGATTCACCCATTCTGCTAGGAATGATTAAAAACAGTTACAGAAAAGATGTGAAGGGAGACCAAAAGAAACATCTCGCCATGAGTCAGATGAAAATTGAAATATGTCTTTTTAACAAAAAGGACATGGCATATTTATCAAAAATACTGTTTTGGAGAATATGAAAAACAGCTGGAGCGAAAGAAGCAGGCCCAGATCTTTGAAAGGTCTTATTCAAGGCAGGGATTTAACAGAGCATCTTTAGGAGTCCCCTCACCACCATCTCTGAACATTCTGGTATTGGTGTCTCCCAGTGCCTCCTCCAAACACTGAGATGTGCACACAGACCTGGGCCAGCACAACTCAGGTTTTTGTTTCCTTCTCTGCCAAGAAAGCTGTCCATCCTGGCCAGGTTTGTTGCTCAGAATCCCAGACCCAGGAACGGCAATGAATGCTTCCCAGCTGCCAAAGCCAGAGGAAAGAAGAGGTATCTCCAGCAGGACCACACCCAAGGCACCCTTAGCCATTGGCCATGGGGAGGTTCAAGGACCATCCCCATCCAACACTGTGCTGGGTACCAGGAGCCCTCTGCATCCCACAGGATGAGGCCCCATGGATTACTCCTTGGCATCCTGCCTCAGGGAGTTATGCAGATGCTTCAGTCCCATCAGCAACAATAAATTCAATGAGCAATGGTATTTCCATGAACAGGGAGAAACTCTGTGGTAGAAACACCACTTGTGCAGACAGGGAAAAGATCTTAAGTCGACACAATGCTTCACACATCACTGAAGCTCAAGTAACTGCAAAACCTGGCCCAGAATACCTTTTACTTGCCTGTGTGCTGGTATTGCAGAGGATTTTTAAAAATACATGTCTAAACCAGACATCTTAACACCACCAACCCCAGCTCCACTTAAGGAACTATGCTGGTTTAACTCTTCTGAGGGGCTTTGTCTGAATTTCGTTTAATGGATGCTGAAGAGCCAAACTCATTCCAGTTATTACAAAGACTGCAGGTTCTGCTCCCGGGGAAGAGCTGCATCTGCTGCACATCCGATGCAGTCCCACCTCGAAGGACTTGCTGCCTACATGGAAAAGGCAGAGCAGGGAAACACTGAGTGGCACAAGCCCCATTCAGCTGCAGGGTGAAGTGATTTATCCATACCACCCCAGGAGCCTGTGCTGGATTTCGGACCTTTGAGACTTCTCCTCATCATGTGAGCATTTCCATGGGAAATCACAAGCCCATAGGTGGGGGCACAGATCAGGTCTGATGCTGAGCGGGGGTTTAAGCCCTGATGCTACACACACACAGGCATAACTTTATTCCAGCTGTTTGGTCTTAAAAGGTTTAATGAGGCTATTCCTGTACTCAAAGCAAAGCAAAGTTTGCAAAGTACCAAAGTATCAAAGTTTGCAGGACCAAGGTCTGGTTTTCTTCCTGGAGGCAAGAAGTTGCTTATTTTGCCATTGGTTTTCCCGGAAAAGTAATCATTTTTTTGGAGCTGCCCTTTGCTGCAGGTTGTAACTATTTTGAAACTTTTCAAAATGCCACTGCTGGAGCCACTTTATAAAGCACCAATAAAATTAATATTAAAAATGACTTTGCGCATAATTCATGGCCTCTAGAAACCATTTCTTATTCGACTGGCAAACCAGCCAGTCATGCATTTTACATTGCTTTCTCATTTTCCTAGCTGTGATGCACTGCTTTAGGAGCAGTGGAGCTGTGCTGCACGTGTCAGTCAGACAACACACAGGAGACATCCCAATGCCAACATCAATCCAGCGGGATCAGCTGGGACAGGATGCAGCCGTTTGCCAGCTCACATCGGGGGCAAATCGGGGAGTTACAACAGATTTACAATCAGGCTGAACCAGCCCAGGGGACAACCTCTGTGATATCTGTCCAGGTGCAAAACGTTCTACTTCATCTTCCTATTTGTTTCCTTAGGATACATTAGCCTGAGAATTTATGGCAGCAATGTCTGAAAAGCAGTGGATTTTACGCAAGTATTAGAGAAAACCCCTGGGAAACATTTAGCAGAATAAACTCAAGAAGTGGTACGAGAAACATAACTGAGAAAGCTTGTGCTATATGCAGCTATGGTATGAGCATCCACTTAAAGGAATTAAATTAAGGAGTTGAAATGTCTCATAAGAACTGTCTACAATATGCCACAGAGGAAGATACATAAATCAAATAAAAAAACCCAGATGAAAATCTAAGTCTCATAACTGTTCAATCCTTTCAAAATAAATCCAGGTCAACGTTGTATTTTATACCAAATTAAATATATTCAAGTTGATGTTTATTAACAGTCAGTTCTGAAGCCCCTGGTAAAAATAAGGAGGACTGTAATTTTAAAATATTGGTTCAGACAGCCTATACTACCTAATTTGTGATTTATGCCACACTTGTGGACAAGGTCTCACACAGAGAGAATTTGAATGAGATATAAAGAGACTCCTGAAATCAGAAGCTTGAAGGCTATTCTTAAAAACAGTGAAAAAAAAAGAAAAAAAAGGGAAATCACCTCTACTTACAAGTTTTTATTATGGCAAAGCACAGTCCAGTGTCTCCACCACTTCAACTTGAACATCAGGCCTTACCAACATTCCCCTGAAGAAACCAATCAGCTCTACCCCTCTTATTCAGCTTCAAAAAGTTTAGCCAATTCTCCTAATGTAGGTTACACCAGAAAGGGAATATTGTAATTCTTTCTCAAGAGGTTTGAAGAATGGAAACACAGAATGGTTTAATTAATGTTAAATAATCAAGTTCAACTTCGTAAAATTAAATTTAATCACCTATCAGAGTTAATAGGCCAAAAATAACAAACTGCATGAGAAGAATGAGAAACCCAGTGCAAAAGGTCCCAGAGTCAATAACATGCTTATTAAAGTACTGAAGTTTGGCATATGTGCCAGTAGGAAAATGGAGTATTGAAGACCCACACCCTTCTGAACAAAAGGCTACCAGGAGTACAGCAGGAAAAGCAAGACACTAGAAATGCAAGCTTCAAAGACTTTCCAAGCAGAAAAAACATCTAACTTTGGCAATTTCTATTTTTTAATTAATTTCATGAAGATTGAAGGGTGAAGGCTGAAAGCAAGATTCCTGCAGCAAGGAAGAAAACACTTTGGAAGCCAAGGATACAATATGATGTGCACGTAACAGAAGGCAAAACTGATGATAACTGATGATGATTTTGCTGGAGTCACGCAACAAATCCCTCATGACTACTGCAATGAGAGGTCACCATAAAGAGGTTGGTAGAACGAATCAGAGAAGCACATGTAGGGAACTTCAACTCTTAGCTCAAAGATCCCAAAAGATACAAGAGGCTAAAAAGAACAGAGAAGAAGAATGGAGGCACTTGACGGTTTTGCTTGCTGTCTTTTTGCTGATGTTACATGCCATTTCTTTTAGGGTATTTTAATTCTTCTTGAGTAAAGCAGTGATTTAAATTGCCAGAAAGTATTGTTTACAGTAGGCTCAGAGCCACGTCCTAGAAATTAGAAACGAAATGTTGTAGTCCTGCTTATTAAAGGTTAATTTGTCTTCTTTTCTACAGTACTTTTACAATTATACACTGACATGAGACAACCTTTGTCATGTCAAATGCTGACTTGAAACAGAAGCAGAGCTTATTCCCACTGAAACCATAAGACATGGGTATAAACTTCAAACTTAAGACAAAAAAAAAAGCTATTCGAGATAAGCAAATAACCATTTACAATTCCACCTTCCAGTCTCAAATGCAATCATTTTTGCAGTAGGAATGGATTTAGCATCCTCAGCAGCCCGCAGCACATCCTCCTCCTCCGAATAACTGTGCATTCCCCAACCCGAGCCCGAGTGGCAGCGGCCGCAGCGGGATGCTCCTCTCCGTACCTGGATGCAGCCGCCGGCAGCGCCGCTCCCAATTCCCCCCGGCCAGGGCAGATTTAATCCCCACCCATCTGCTCCCCACGGGGCTCCGGCGGCAGAGCCGCTTCCCACCCTCCCTGCGGGAGCTGCCTGACAGATGCACAGCGGGGGAAACGGAGCCTCCTCCTGCGATTATCTCCGGCTCCCTGGGAAGAATTTAGTTCATTGAGGCTGCTGCTGAGAGCGCTCAGTTTACACGAGCTCCGTGCTCCTGAGATGCGAGCCGGGGGTGTGTGTTTGTTTTGAACTCGGGTCAGGTGAGACCGCGGGGAATCATCCCGTGTGTCCTCAGGAAAAAGGCGCAAAGCCTGAAGGAGCTCACAGGTTTCGGATGGTGACAAGATCTAGTTTAGCTGTCAGACTTACTCATCTGCCCCCCAAGGATAAGACTCCATGGGGGGTTTCTTTTATCGCTGCATGCTCAATCTTGAAATTACAAATACTGACTCTCACTTTGCCATCATAAGCACACAGTACATCATCCCACGTGCCCACAAACACAGATAAATACCTGTACACGCATGTAACTGCCCATACACGTATGTACATACACTCATGCATGACTAGATGCATCTTTAATCAGTTTTCCTGAGCCTGACCCTGTGGCTTAGCTTCACTCAACGTTTTCTCTAGGGTCAGAAGTGCATAATGCCATTGTGAAACCCCAAAATCAGAGATCCCCTATCACTTCATTTCGAGACACAGAGCTTCAAAAAAAAAGCCGAACTATTGTGACCCTCATGATCTCCCACTGTACGCTCACAGTGCAAAAATGAAAATTCATGTTTTGCTCTGTTCCTCCCTAATACTGCCAAGTTTTGTAACACTGCAGAAAGCCCCTTTGCTGTGGTGATGTCCCCACCACCACAGGCAGGTATTTACAGCCAAACAGCCTCTCACATGGCTGAGCCCCACCGAGAGAGGAATGGGGGAGCCCCAACACTGCCAAGGCACCTCTGCAGCAGGAGCTGCTCCTGCTGTGGCTCTGCAAAAACAGCAATTCCCATGGCTGCTGTGTGGCTGGGTGACTGCAAGCCCCTCCCGCGGAATTCATGTCTGATCAGCCGTGAGCTGACACAGAAGTGCTTTTTTTCAGTGTCACCACTTTATCTAGCTCCAAAAAAAAACTCGCAGCCTTACTACCATCAACACCTTCAGCTGATAAATTTGGCTGATCTGGGCCCACGGGTTCAAAAGTTCTCCAAGGGAGGGATGAGGATATAAACAGAGCATGAGCACTTAAGCCTCCTTAGGAAGTCAGGCTAAAAAGAGATTTGACTTTCTAAAGTGCCATGATACAGTCTGGTAAGATGGTTTCAAGACATGGGTGCAGGGCAAGTAAGGGGATCACTTCCTCTGCCTGAGCAGCAGTGAATGAACCCTTTCACTACATAACCTGCAGAGAGCTTGCAGGGGAGCACAATTAAAATATTTTAAGATGTGGGGAAAGGTGTCAGGCTGGGCTGGGGGGATCTCCACAACTTCAAGCAGGTTTAAACAGACTGGATCAATGGGCTGAGGACAACTGTGTGAGGTTCACCAAGGCCAAGTGCCAGGTCCTGCACCTGGGTCACAACAACCCCATGTGGCACTGTGGGCTGGGGAAGAATGGCTTGAGAGCAGCCAAGCACAAAAGGACCTGGGAATGCAGCTTGATAGGCAGCTGGATATGAGCCCAGGTGGGGAAGAAGGCCAAAGGAATCCTGGCCTTTCTCAAGAATAGTGTGGCCAGCAGGACTGGGAAGCGACTGTCCCTCTGTACTCAGCACTGGTGAGGTCACACCTCAAATCCTGTGCTCAGTTTTTGGGCTCCTCAATTCAAAACGGACATGGAGGTGCTGGAGCAAGTGCAGAGAAGCGAAACCCTGGAGAAAGGTCTAGAAAACATGTCCTGTGATGAGGGGTCGAGGTAACTGGGGTTGTTTAGTCTGGGGAAGAAGGTGCTTGGGGGGTGCCTCATTCCTCTCTACAGCTGCCTCAACAGAGGTTGTAGTGAGGTGGGATCAGTCTCTCCTGCCATGTCTGATGAGAAGGGATGAGAAGAAAAGGCCTTATACTGTGCCAGGGGAGATTCAGATTAGGCATTAGAAAAAATGTTTTCACTAGAACAGTGGTCAGGCACTGGAAGAAGTTGATGTGGTAGAGTTACTGCCTTTGGAAGCGTTCAAGAAGCATCTGGATACGTCTGGTGGTTCAGGGCTGATTATGGTGGTGCTAGGTGGATGTTTGGACTAGATGGGTGATCCCAAAGGTCTCGTCCAACCTTGATGATTCTGTGATTCTGTTAAGCCAGAAAATAGTGGAAAAAGTATTAAAAAGTTTTAAAAGGTGGTTCTGTAGCCAAGAAGTTCCTATGGATTGAGAGAAGGCTCAAACACCCTCAACATGTTGGGGGTGCCGAAATTCCACATTTCTGCACTAAAGAGGAACATGCTTTGTAACCCTTCCAGCATTATATATTCTTCCAGCATTGGAGCCCTATTGATTTAGTAGCACCAGAGAGATGTTAGAACATAGAATAATACAGTCAAGCTCTGAGAAACCAATGTCCTGACGCACATTGTTTACCCCAGGCCCCGTGCACATGGGCAGCACTGTCCTTGCCATCAGGCTTGGGATCAGGTGCACTGGGAGGGCTCCTCCTCTCCAGCAGGGCTGGGTGTTCTCAGCTTCAGCAGGGAGATGGCTCTCTGCTCTCCTCTTCCATACAGCACGGAGGGAAGGAGATGAAAGCCATGGAATTAAGTGCAGGTAAACAGAGGATCCTGCTGGGGACCAAAGCTTTGACCTGGGAGATGTATCCCAGAGGCGGCGCCTGATGAACCTTGGCTGGGTCTTCCTCAAAGCCTTCAGCGATTTCCTGGACAACTGAAACAGGCAATAAACCCCAATTTCCACTGTGAAGATGAAGACCACTCCAACTGATGCCCTGGGTTTTAACTTTTATATTTTTCAAATCCTGTACTGCCCAGTGTGTAACTCTGAAGTTCCTTGTAGCCTGTTAATTTCTGCTCTCTCATGCTAGGTAGACACAACAAGGCCTCTCCAGGCTCGCTCTCCAAGGACACCCAGACCGTCCTAGGCCCAAAATGTGTAAACCAACATCTTAAGAATGGGGTGAGCTTGGTGAAATTACATCATTAACTGAAGTTTTAATTGGAGAATTAACCCTGATATGCAAATGAACCAAACTTATAAAAGTGTGAAGAACTCGTGACCTGTCATCCATCTTGGGGTCCATCTTGGCAGTAGCCTCTGGCTCCCTAAGGTGTACCTTTGAAGGCCCTTCAAATAAATACCTACCTTTATTCCCTTGGTCTTGTGTAGTCTCTGTTTTTAGGTGGCCTCTCAAGGCATCACAATACGTGATAGCATTACCCAGTCCCCACCGGTACTCCATACAAGCCACAATAACCATCCATGCTGGCTCCAGGATGCAGCACCACTGGCATCTCACTTCCCTCCTCCTCCTGCTCTTATTTTGTTTATAGAGACAAGTTTGCACTCCCTGGTGCTATTTTTGTACTGTTCTATGACTCCTTCCCACCCGGTTATTCACATAATTACAGCCCCCCCAAGATTATGTTAATGGTTTAAGTACCATGTTGAAACACAGAGAAAACAAACTGGGAGCTGGGCACAGAGCGCTGCCTGTTTTCCCCAAATTAGGGAACAATTCTCTACAATTACAATGTCCCCATCCCTGTTGTAATTAACACAGTGCAGTCAAAAACAGCTAATACGAATGGTGTTAAAAAGGTCTAATTTGTCTAAATAAGAGAGCCTATTAGTGAACAAATTACATATTGCCCCTAGGAAACAAGACAACACAGGGAAAGTTGATACAAAAGCATTTTTTGAAGACTTCAGATGTTACCAACCTCAGTTCAGCCCCAGTGTCAGCTCCCAAGTGGAGACTGACGATGGGTCTATACATCCACAAATAATGCTGCTTTCCAGCTCAGTTTGAAGTCTTGGTTTCCACCTGTCCCCCTTGCACTCCTATGGAAACAGAAACCCTTCCTTGTGAAATACTGATAGAAACAATGCAAGTTAGGCAAAAAGTTTGGTTTGGAGTTTTCCTCTGGCGAAAAAAACCAAAACAAGCCAAGGTAAAACCAAACCAAATCAAAGATGTTCAGCTAGGAAAATGTCTGGGAATGCCAGGAAAAGCGACTGCTCTTACAGTGTCCCCAGGCTGCCAAGGAAGAGACAGCTAAGCAGCATTTGCAGAATTTTCCAGTTTCAGGGAAAGCTGGATTTCAAGCAAGTCCCTTCTTCTTGTAGGTGCATACTTATAATA
The DNA here is from genome assembly GCA_013398055.1 of Ifrita kowaldi. Classification (NCBI taxonomy): domain Eukaryota; kingdom Metazoa; phylum Chordata; class Aves; order Passeriformes; family Cinclosomatidae; genus Ifrita; species Ifrita kowaldi. Next base: position 640,338 of record VZRS01001709.1, on the reverse strand, counting down.
GGGCTAATGCTTCCAGTGCCTCCCATTAACGAAAGCATAAGACCATCCCAATGGAATTGATTTTTTATCAGCCAAGTCAGGGAAGCCATAATTATTGCAGCCCTCCTGGGCTGTTAGCTACCAGCCATTTATAGGGCAGCAGGGAGATAAAAACAGCATTTACACATGCATATAATCACTTTATTTCTCTATTAAATATTCATTTCCACAGGATTTACAGAGTCCCTGGGCAGCAGCCACCGCCCAGCACCCGCTGTGCTGCCGGCAGCTCCCACACGGACGCTGTGGGCTTCATGCAGCACTTAACACTCCTCCTGCTTCTGCCTTCCTGAGCTTCCAGAAATACTTATTTTATTATTATTATCCCAGCTTTCTTCTTCTACCTGCACAGTGAACCCACTGGTGCCACTATTTTGGATTTGTTTATCCTGAACATCAAAAAGTTTTAACGCTATTTTGGCTGTTTCTCAGCTTGTGGTGCTCTTGGCCCCACATTTTTTGGCTGTTGCTTTTCCAAGACCTCTCAGGATCAGTGACAAATGCCTAAAGGCCAATTGCCACTCACTGTAATGACCGCATTTGTGCTTTTATGGAAAATGCAGGGTATGGCATCACATCCACACCAGTGGGAAAACCCCTTTAATTTCTAGGATGCCACCAGATAACTTAGCAGATGATCTCTCACGAGATGATATCTCAGAAATCATGTTTGCCCCCCAAATTGCTCTGATCCTTTTTTGTTTTTCGTAGGAACAAATACAGACTTGCAGCTTTGGCCTAAATTAACTAAGTGGGATTTATACACAAGCTCAAGAACAAATACTGATTTGCAGAACATTGCTAAGCCAAACAGAGGGACATTATTCTCATTATAATAATAAGCTTCTCCAAAGCACAGGAGTCAGAGCAACCCTCGCCCCAGCATTTTGCAGCAGCTGGCTTTGCAGGGATAAATACAGCCTCGTGGGCAGTTCCATCTGCTGGCCCACCAGAAATGGCAACACTGGGAAAAAAAACTCATGAAACTCCCCAAATCTATGTTTTACTCCAGAGATGACACATTCAGCTTCCCAGCTGGCTTCTAAGTCACTCAGCCTCCCAGATTTATGCGAAACAGCACTTAAAAATACTTTTTACCATTAGCTGGAGGGGGAGAGGGGACAAGACAGCAAAAGAAAGAGCATTTGCTCTGAGACTATTGAAAAGCTCAAAGTTTACTGCAAAGGGGTGTAAAGAAACCTCACCAGGTTACACAGCAGAATATCCTGACAACCTGGGAACAGTATTTTACACCAGCAGCCTCCTTCTCTGAATCCAGGCACCGGACATGCAGCAGCTCAACACAAAAGCCCGAGCTCCTGGTTAGGAAGTGGCTTCAGGTGGACTCAAGCAACATCTGCAACTTGGTTTTGCACCACTGACAAAGCCCATGAGAACACCAATCTGACTTCCACAGGACCCATGGGACTGAAGCATCCCACAGTCTTTACATATGATATCCTCAGATATACAAATGCACAATAAGTCCTTTTCTCCTCTTCCCAAAAACAGGAGAATAATCAGAAATGAGGTTTTGAAGGAAAGAAATGTTTCTAGGATGCAGTGAAATTAAAACAAAACCAACTGCAAAACCCCTACATACATGTCTGGGTTCCCTGGAAACATCACTTCTGATTTCAACAGTTTTGGGGCAAGGTGCAGCCTGTGCAAACAAAACTTTCTGCAAACAGGCTAAAAGCAGCGGTTAAAGGTGGATGTTGCTGAGCTCTGCCCTCTGCGGCTGCAGCTTGGCTGCAAAACATGAAAACATGCACATTAAACTCCCCAAATGTTAAGATAAGCAAATACTTATTTGCCACAACTCTGAAGTTACTGCCAAAACCTCTGAAGATGGCTCTGCTGAAAGCATGAAATCCCTCAACAGATCCTGGAACAACTCAGGTCTTTGAGTTTTCTATAGCTGCTGCCCTTTTCCTATGAAAGCATAAATTCTCCCTTAATTGAATTTGACAATTGAAAAGTAAAGAGATTTAAAATAACAAATGGTTCCCCAGCTCTGCCTGCAGCAAGGTTAGAGACACTTAATTGAACTTTAGCTTAGCTGCCAAACCAGAAAACCAACAAATAAGAAAGCACTGGGAATACCTGTGTTTATTAAGTCAGTAACTCATCTTTCTCCAGGAACAGCTCTGCACTGACAAACTTTTTTCCTCTTTTAATCGCAAAAAAAGCAAGGAAAACACAAAAACTATTTGGCACCACAAGGACTGTGGAGGTACCTACAGAACTGGCCACAGCAGCCAGCAACAAAACGCCTCTGTAAAAATATCCAGGAGACCAGAGCACAACCTCCCTGTGTGACAGGGGATATTCCACTTGGGCCATGTCCACATAAACCCGAAATGCAACACGTGCAAGCCAGAAGACAACTTCAACCCCATATGTCACAGTCGATGGGATAGATCCTGGAGTAGCTTTGGGGTCAACCTTGGCATGATGATGTTAAAAACTGAAAAGGATGCAGTAAAAATTACTGATGGGAGCAAAATGTCTTTTAATGAGAAATGTGGAGCTCAATCTGTTCAGCTTGTCTGAGAGGAAACTTGATTATAGCGTAAAACCCCCTTCACAAAGGAAAACACAGCGCCAGAAAAAGGCTTTGTTATCTCTGCAGTAACAAATAAAAGAAATCACTGGCTGGAAGCTGAAGACAGGGAAAAACCAACAAGGGAAGTATTTTTACAGCATGAATCATTAAACTCTCAAACAAGCTATGAAATAGAGCAGAAAACGCTTAAATTCTTGGAGATGCCATGTGAAGCCTGGATCTCTTCCTGCAGAGGGAAGTGCAGTCAGACACTGCGTGCCCTGTGCTGAGATGAGCAGGTGGAAACAGAGCAGCTCATGGAACACCAGAGTGAGGACAAGGATGACTCAACAGTCCCTTCTGGCTTGACTTTGTGAATCACTGTGGAGCCACTAACCCAGCACCTCACGTGGACAGGGAGCAGCACTTACGTACTGCAACTTGCTCAGCCACAAGGAAATGGAATAAATCTTCCTTGTGAAAGCCAGCTTTGCAAGAATTTTGGAAATATGGGTAGCATCATGATGTTCTGATTTTGTTTGAGGCTTTCAATGTAGCTGAAACTATAGCAGATAATAAAGAAGAGTGTGCAGGCCCAGGCACCCTCACAAACCTCTCCTTGCTCACACTGTTGGCTCGGTCAGGCTTTTGTCAAGGCAATGTTAAGGGCAGTTGATCGCAGCAATTTCCCTTCTTTGCTTTCCCACTTGCAAAGTAATTACTGAGGGATATTAAAACACGTGAGGGAAAAAACATTTGCACTGAATTTTTTCTCCTCCAAATATCAGACGATGTTTTCCCAGACAGCATCAAAAAGAGCATCTCTTAAGCTACTTATTAATGTTTAAACATGTTTATTTCAAGTGATAGCAGCACTCTTTGATAAATAATGATCCAGGTAAAATAAAAATAGCTAACAAAGGAAAACAAGATTGTTTGGCTGCTCTTCTGTCAAGCTGTTCTCAGAGGTCCAGCAATTAAAGGGGAACGCATCCTTGCTGGAAAAGCTCAGGAAAGTTAACTTAACTCAGTTTTGAGTTAAGAAACGCTCGGAGCTCTGTCCTCCCCCTGGCCTTGGCACACGTGTTGCTTGGTAATTTGGGCGGCAGGTTTGCCTCGCTGCGAAGGAACACTGATCCACTGAGCCTTTCTTGGGAACAGCAGGGCCCCACTCTGTGCTCAGCTCCAGCACTGCAGCACCAGCATCTATGTTTAGAGATTCCCTCTAAGAGCCCATTTTGCAAAATACTTGCTCATTATCACCAACTAACCAGTGATTAAATAATCATATACTTTCATCTCAGAACCTGGTCAGACAACTTCCTTTGCCTGGTCTCTGAATTAAAGGGAGGTGTTTTCCTATGCTGGGCAGCAGCTTTATGGGACCAAGAAATCACATCAAGCTCTCACAATGCACTGAAATCTATTTTAATCTTCCCTCAGCGATTCTCAGCTCTAAAAGGTAGGTGGCTATCAGGTAACAGTAAAACAGTTTACCCAGTGTAGTTCATCCAAATTTTATGACAGATACAAAGCGCTTTGCGGAGGTGGCTTAAAGTTATGGATGCTTGTACTGAACTCCTGCAATGTTTGCAATGATTCAAAATGATTTAATGACACATCTGCTTCGGGTTTATGTTTTTCTGAGCAGCAGGATGTTGGAGGAGCAAGTGTATCACATTCCTCTTGCGCTTGGAGCCCCACTTCACAATTCCTATGCCAAGGGCAGACTCAACCCTAGAGAGGCACAGGAGGGAGGGAGGGAGGAATGGATGGATGGATGGAAGCTCTCCAACCCACCCACTGGCCCAGCACAATGGGTTTTGTGGGAACTCTGGGAACTCCAACAGCATGGACTGCTGATGACAGCCAGTAAGGAGGCAAATTCATTAATATATTACAGTGGGGATTTCCAGAGAGCCCTACAGGAACCAGATCAACCTGAACTGAATCTCAACAGAAGCTGGAAGTCCCCCTAAAGAAAGATCCTGCTGGTTCTGCCAGCACCCCACAGGTTCCCTTAGAGCTCTGAAACAGGGACCTGGCCCCTCTCCCTGCAAAGACCAGGATTCCAGCAGTAGGACAAATGGTTTAGGAACAGGACTGCATGAAGATTTTGTCTGTAACCACTAACTCCAGTACCAAGTGCTGCAGGAAGGTTTCGTGGAGCACTTTGTCTTCTCCCCTGGCTATAAAGGGAAGCCATGTCCTGACACAGCCCCTCTGACACCTGTTTAAACTCGGTGCCCAAAGCAGGCAGTGTTAGTCCTGTCTAACTATTGCAGATGCTTGTGCTTTGCCTAAGGCTGATTTAAGCCCACTAAAGCCCTCAAACAAGGCTTGAAATACCATTGCTGCAGCACACAGGATTAATGCTGGTCCTTCTGCAGAGGGGTGAATGTCATTTGCAGAACTGTGTTAATTCCTGATTTGAATTTAGATGATGTTTTTAAATAAGAAACAAGCTCAGAACATCCACTGGGAATCTGTGACTTGGATAAACCTTAATAAGTCACTAAATACAAGTTACTATTGGAAAAGTGCTCAGACTGCAGTGCTGGCTGTATAAAATGAATAATAATAGTAACAATAATAAAGGAAGATAGGAAGATCACTTCTAGAGAATAATGGCTTCAGACTGAGTATTATGGGCACAGCTGATGTATTCAGAATGGTACAACAGCATTAATGAGCTCTAGATCAGTGCACTCAATCCACAAAAGACGCTCCCTTTCTTTGGAAGAGCAGGAACAGGAAAGGAGGAGGCTCTACCTGGAGTTAGGAGAGGGAGGTCCCTGGGGAAGACTGGATCAGGACAGTAAGGGTAATAAGACAGCAAAATCCTGCTGCTGTTTCAGCCAGACTCTCTCAGTGCTGATACTTGGTGTGGTGCCCTCAGCAATTCCTCCTGCAGTCCACGGGTGGTAACAGAGCTCAGGAAACAGCAGGTTCCCCAGAATTTTGGCATCCCTAACTTGCCAGCATCTTCAGACTAAGCCATCCCACAGGGTGATTCTGCAGCCCCGAGTGAGAGGTAACTGGAGCAGTAACTCCAACACCCATCAATGATGAGCAGTAACAGGAGCATCCTGCCACAGCTCCTGGCTGCCCCAGCAGCACCATCAGACCATGGGACTCTTTCACAGGTCCTGGGTTGTTCTGGGTTTTTTTTTTTAATGTAGGCAGCACTACATATTAATACTGGAGAAAAAAAAAGAAACCAGATGATTTCATACCGTCTCACATTGATTTATCTATCCCAAAACAACATGAAACCTTCACATTCATACTTTTCCTTGCACTGAGATGATGAATCTCCAACAAATCTCCCTAAACCAGTGCTGTGTTAAAATAAAAGACAGTTCTACATTTATCTAGAAGGTGGTGGTGGGAAAANTGTTTCAGCCAGACTCTCTCAGTGCTGATACTTGGTGTGGTGCCCTCAGCAATTCCTCCTGCAGTCCACGGGTGGTAACAGAGCTCAGGAAACAGCAGGTTCCCCAGAATTTTGGCATCCCTAACTTGCCAGCATCTTCAGACTAAGCCATCCCACAGGGTGATTCTGCAGTCCCGAGTGAGAGGTAACTGGAGCAGTAACTCCAACACCCATCAATGATGAGCAGTAACAGGAGCATCCTGCCACAGCTCCTGGCTGCCCCAGCAGCACCATCAGACCATGGGACTCTTTCACAGGTCCTGGGTTGTTCTGGGTTTTTTTTTTTAATGTAGGCAGCACTACATATTAATACTGGAGAAAAAAAAAGAAACCAGATGATTTCATACCGTCTCACATTGATTTATCTATCCCAAAACAACATGAAACCTTCACATTCATACTTTTCCTTGCACTGAGATGATGAATCTCCAACAAATCTCCCTAAACCAGTGCTGTGTTAAAATAAAAGACAGTTCTACATTTATCTAGAAGGTGGTGGTGGGAAAATCTCTGAAGAGTGGAAAGGAAGTTTGGAATCTTAAACTGGATTAGCACCCAGCCCATATCTTTACATCGTTCAAAGCACAAGGAAGGCTTTCCAGAGAGAGAAAGCAGCAGCTGCACCAAAGAATTAAATTTAAAATACATTTACTTTCAAAGTGGGTGAAAAATGTCTCTTAACTCCTAATCTTTCATATTGAGGACTTGAGTAAAATGGATGTTCTTTTCTTTTAAAAAGTCATGCAATTCAATGTGATCCTTCCCACCAGGCTGCATCTGTTTTAAATGTTTGCTTTCAAAATGTGAAACCACTCCCTCCTCCCCCTTAATTTTATCTAGAATCATGAATACTCCATTTGCTTAAGCATATCCTGAATAGATGAGCCTCAGAAAACCACAATGTTAATGTGGGACAGTCTTCTGCATCCTTTGGGATACATCACATTTGGAAAATGCCACAGAGGGATTCGGTAGCTACAGTCCACCCAGGCAGCAGCAGTATAAGGAGGGAGAGGAGCCTGCAGGCAGAATTTAGGGCTGATGTGTGATTTGGGCTGTTTTCTGTGCTTCTTGCTCATCCACCACAGTAAAATCCTCTAAAATGCTCAAAACATAAACAAGTGAAGAGGTTCAGAGCAAAAGAGACTCAAGCAGAATCCTGGAGCAGATCAAGCCTTGCCAAGGAAGGGCAGCATCCCCTAAGGAAACTGGGGCCAAGCTTCTGTCTTGGAAAATGCAAATTAATACAGGGAAGTGTTAAGAGCAGGAAAGAAGGAAAGTCAGAAAGCATATCTCAGGGCAACATTACTTCTGGGGGTGGAAGCTGTAAAATTCTGCAATTTCAAAGAAAAGAATTTAGCAAAATTTATAAAAAGAGACAGTCCTTGGCAAATCCCACTAAAGAGGGGTACATGCAAATAGTACAGCAGACAAAGGTTGAACAGATACCTATTTTCAGACAAATGGTAGACCACCCAAAACCCCAGCGATGATCAGGAATGTTGAAGAGCAGCTTCTTGCTACAACTGGCTACAGATAAAGAAGTACCACAGAAAGTTTTTAGGTGGTGGTAAGATTAACAACACTGTGATCATACAGAAACACAGAGCAGGGACAGAGCTGGCTGTCAAAGACAGCTCAGAGCTGGAGAGGTAAGTGAGCTAATGGTACCAGCATAACCCCAGTGAGTTGCAACGTCATTCCCAATTGCAGGCAGCATGGCAGAGACGTGCCAGCTCAGCCGGCTGAGCAGTGGCTGCGATCCGATCCACCAGCTCCTCTGCTCTCCCTTCCCAGGCAGCAGGGACAGAAAACCCCAACGACTCCCTGTGACTGAGTGATCATCTTGATGGCCTGTGGCTGTAGTGCCTGAACTTTCTGACACTGAAAGTGACTGATGCTCAGACAAAATTGCTTTTAAAATGTCAGTTTAAATTCAGTGCTGGGAAACACAAAGCCACTCCCAGGGCAGGGACAGCAATGTTCACTCTGCAAATATAACAATCCTTCAAATAGCTTGGAGATCAGGAAAGAAGTCTTGAAAGTTTCATGAACAATTCCCTATAAACAACAGCCTTATGTTCTGCAATAATTAAGATGAAAATATAAAAATAAGAGATGGAAAGGGGGAACAAAACCAGCAAATAACTGGATGATTCAGATGCACTGAACCCTCTGCCAAGGGTCAGGCTCCAGCTGCACCTCCCTGGGGCTTTGCTGCAGCTTGTTTAGCTGTACCAGCAATTTTCCTATTGACCAGGTGGCTTATCCTTGTACATAACTGCAATGCTTGTACAGAGAGTAATAACAGGCAGGTATTCTGTGGAGAATGAAATATGGATGACCCCAGTGCCATCAGGTGGTGCACGGAATGACAGAGCAGGGCACTCCCAAGCAGGGGCACAGATGTCACAGAGAGGGCTGTGGGAAGACAGGAGAGGGGGCACAGGATGGTCCTGGACACCCCCACAAATATCTCACCAACAGCCACAGAAATGCAGACATTGACAAAACCAGTTTAGGGCTAAAAGAATTAGGAGCAAGTATCTGATGTGTTTAAGATGCTCCATGTACAACAAAGACAGCTACAATGTGCAGACACTGACTTTAAGAAAGAACATGTAAAACCATGCTTGGAAAACATATTTATTATCCCAAGTGAATCTTAAAGCAGAGTGAAAGAAACCACCAACCTTCACCTCCTGCTTGTACCAGCAGGAAAAATAAAAGCCTCCATCAGCATCATACCCCTCCTGAAGGCAGCACAGGACACTGATGACTCACTGACTTTTTCCTGTAGGTACTTTTAATATTAAGAGCAATCAGGAACTAGAAATGCTTTGTTGCAGAAGAGGCATTTTTGCATTTATAGAAGGGTCAGTAAGGCTAAAGGGGGCTTTGAGTGTACAGTGAGGTGGATTGAGACAACTGGCTGAACGGCAGAAGCCAGAGGATGGTAAGCAGTGGCACAGGGTCTAGGTTGGAGGCCTGTCACTAATGGTGTCCCCCAGGGTTCTATACTGGGCCTAGTATTCTTTAACTTCGTCATCAGTGGCTTGGGTAAGGGGTAGATGACTGACCCCTGCTCCACCCTGGTTTTTCCCAAGAAGCAGTGGAAGGGTGAGAAGAGAAAGGCACAGATATTAGAATTTTAGGTATTTAGCAACAACTTATTATTAAGAGCTCTTCTGCAGCAGGACTTTTTTATTTGCCTTTCCTTTTTCTATAATAAGTAGAGTTAGGCTAACAATAACAACCTCAAGTGCAACACTGCACTAGTTAGTGACTCACAAAATGTTTAGATTCCTCCACAAGCTCAGATGGCATCAAGGGTGATGGCAAGAGCAGCAGAAGAGCAGCAAGTCTGGAGATTTCCTTATTTTTCTAAGAAGGACACAAACCTCATTCCCTGCACTTCACTGTTATTGGTCACAAGGAAAAAAACTGCACTGAGTGCAAGAAGAGATACTGAAACAAAAGAGAATACAATTTCTTAACCCCCAAACCACGACTGGCTACACAGGGAGCCATCAGGGATGAGAGGCAGACTGCCAGTGCGCCGAGAATGAAGTTCTCTTTCAGGAGGGTATTTGCAATAGCACTCAAGGACTGAAGCTGGGAGATTAGCTGGCTATTTTATGTGAGAAAGATTGCTTGAATAATCAGTTTTTCTGATGTTGCCATGTCTTTTCATTTGTTAGTGTGGAGTATAATTGCTTCTTGTAAAGCTGAATGACTTTAAATTAGATGGAAAGATGGTCATTGCAAAGATAATTTTGAACATTCCCTTTCAAAGTTGTAGGTTTAAAAATATGAGTTGAAATGCAACAGAATAATTAATCTGGCAGCAGTCACTTAATTCATCCCTTTTTTTTGTTTCTTCCTTGCCACATGCTTTTAAGTTACCCCGGTATGTTCATCCATGGAAAATGAATATCAGGAAAATAAATACATTTATCTAATCAACCCCTTACTGGAGCTGAAAGCCTCCAGTACAGTCTAAACCAGTGATTAAATCCAGATTACATTAAAACAAATTTGCCATGTCACTCCTAATACTTCCACTTGGCAATGACCCAAATATTTTTATTTGTTTTGATCCTCTCTCCAAACACAGACCAATGTCAGACTCACCCTGGCTGGAGGGGCCTCTGTGCTCACGGGTTGCAGCAGGACCAGGGCAGGTTGCTCGGGGCTTTGTCTGGCTGTGGCTTCAGAATGTCCAAGGGGAGGGACAGGATTCGTTCTTCACCCACCTACAAACTTTCTACATGTAAGTGCTATTCATAACATTTCTCAAAGTCATGGTTTGATGACTGCAGCAATCAAAGTGACTTTTTCTCACCAGCTGATTCAGGGAGAGTCTCACCAGGATTCAGCTGAGCTTTGTCATCGGGCATTTCTCCTCTCTCCCTTTTACCCCTCTTTCCAAATTCCTCGCTGTCCCTAGCTCTTCTCTCCCTACCAAAAGGGTTCCCATCTTCCTGAAAGCACCTACCACCCTGACTGCAGGAATTTTGCAGCTGGTATTTACACACCAGGGTACTCAGCAGTGCTTTTTATCTGGAAATGCAAAGCCACTCTCGTTTTAGCAGAGGCCCTGCAGAGCCCGAGGGATGCACCCTGCCAGCCGGGAACAGGGAGAAAGCTGCCGCAGAAAGGATGGAGGAAGCAAAGAGAAGAGACTCCTGCGTGCCACCTTTGATCGGCAAAGAACTTCCATCCACTTGAAAACTTCAGGAGGGTTCGGGGTCATTTCTTCTTCCCCCAGTGTGCTCTGCTCTGCTTTCAGCCCGCAGATGATGAGAGCGCTGCTGACGAAGGTGACGCATCCGGGAGAGGAGATTTTAGTAACTGGGGCGGAGGAGAAGAAGCAGCAAGTGGTGAGAGGGGGAGGAAAAGGAGCCTATATAAAGCAGCAAAATTCAAAAACATTAGAAGAGAGAAATGTAAGAGGGAGAGAGCAAAGTTCAGGGAATTTTGGAACTGCCAGGTACATCATAGAAGCGAACTGAGACCCAGCCAGACATTGAATCAACACTCATCCCATGGATGAAACTCAAAACCAAGATGTGTCCATCCCACCACCTTTCTCAAACGTATGAGTGGATTTTCAGGCCCCCATCCCACAGTCCAGTGGTCTCCTGAGGTCTGAAATTCAAGAAAAGGGTGTGGAGAACTGGGGTCAATACAGAGTTACAAGATAATGCACTGGGTGACCCCAGCAAAGTACCAAGATCTACTACAGCTTCTGCTTTTCAAACTGCACCAAAAGAACTAAAACATCACTACATCTTCCAGCACAGCTTTCAGAAACCTGAAAAAGGGGAAAGACTTAACTGTGGGAGCTGATATATCCAGGAGCCCTTCCTGTAAGAACACTCCGTGGTCTCAGGACTCCTTGCTCAGCCAAGGCACTCACAGTTCACACCAGCAGGTACTGAGACATAATAAATGCAGAAACAACTGCTGTTCAATCATGTGTATGAAACAGCACACATAATTAGAGCTGCCTGTATATGCAAAGGCTCAAAATTAAAAGTCAGCAACTTCCAGCGCTACTTCTTGATTTTGGCAGGTTTCACTTTCCCACTTGGCATCCTTACAATGTCTTTGGTAAAAGCTAAGATAACAGTCTTGATCATCAAGCACTTGTTTTCTGTAAACACTCATGTGCATACATCAGATAAATAATCCAGTACCTGCTGAACATTTAATCTCTCTGACTGTGCAGAGAATTTTCCCAAGTCCTACAGGGCCCTCAGCCCCGGCCCTTGGACCTGCATCCCACCCACCCCAGAGCCTGCTACATGCTGGCTCATCGTTCGTGCTAGCGGCTTGTTTTCTCAGCCATTCACACACAGTTTGCTTCCAAGGCTGGCTTTTCCTGGCACAGAGCCCCAAAATGTCTTCCCAAACACATACACTACTGCTAGGAAAGCCATCATGACAGATAATAGCGCTCATGCCAAGTACAAATCATCTTTAACTCTTAAGTTTGTTTTCTGCAATTTTGAAACATAACTAGCCACAGGTTCCCAATGTCTGCCTTTGGGAGGGAAAGGCGTGGGGGGAATCTCTTGGATTCATTAAGGCACAAATGTACACACCACTGTTTAAATCAATTTGACTATTTATGCTAAGCTAGACAGGCTCCTCCTTTGATGGGTTACCCTCTCACTTGTCCCACAGTCAAATCTTTTGGCTGTCCCAAAGTCAGATCAACATTAGCTTTCTGTTTTCACTGTCAGCATTCTGCAGTGAATTCTCCAAGAAGCTGTGCCACCCATCCCAAACTTCAACCCTCAGTCCAGGCACAACTGACTTTGCACATAATTTCTTGAGAACCCCCTTCTCTGGAGCAGTACAGCAGTAATGGGTATCAATACTCTACAACCCTTTAGGAAAAGTACAAGCTACTTCAAACTCTTAATTAACCCAAAAGACTCACAGCCCAAATCCCCTCCTCCCAGGCTCCCTCACCAAGGGATCTGCTCCCCATCATACACCAAAGACCTGCCGCTCACTTGCAAATTCAGAGCTATCAACTTCCACAGCAATCTGACCTGAACCGAAGTCTCCCCTGAATAAGAGACTGAGAGCAATTTTATAACACATGTGATTACAAATGCCAGTAAAAGCTAAATTCCCATTCCCATGTAAAACTGCCATTTCACTTAAAATAACTGAGGAAAAAGGCATGGCCTTGACATGGCCTCACTACAGACGGTAGCGAAGATTTACTAGCAAAGGACAGTAGTGAAGTCTTCTCCTTCTAAAATTTTATTGCTCTTACATAATATGCTATCATGCATTTACTAGCACGCTGTGAAGCGCTGTCATAAATATTTAAACAGTGATGACAAAGTAAGAGAGCTGTTGGTGGCTCCTGCATTTCTGGTTTTCGCTGCTCCCTCCCATGGGCCCACGGTGAGGGAAGAACCCATGTGCAGAAAATAAAAGTGCTACATGTGAACCAAACCAGATGCATGTACCTGGTGTCCAGCAAAGCAAAAGGGACTTCAGCTTGTTACTAAAAGGTCTTTCTCCACCAGGGCTTCTTCCGTCATGACGGCCAAGCTCGTCACCAGCAAGGCTCCCCTCCCCACACGCTTGCCTGACTGCATTAGTTATTACATTTGATAGCTTTATAGCATTATTTGAAGCTTGCTATTTACCCAGTTACACAAGGCCCAGCGGCTTAGAGCCCGCTCTCTGCCTGGGCTGCAAATCTCTGCAACTACCTCCAAAATAGCCCAGATTTTATGACCCATTAGGCTTAATGATAAATCCTTGGATTTATGTTCCGGGCTAGTGAGCGATGAGAGATCAAGGGCTAAGCTTTGATTTATCTGCGGGCCAAGGGAGATGGTTATTTCTATAATTTTATTTTTCTCATCATTTGCCATAATGACTGCAATGCTTTGCTATGACATCATGGCAATTTTTACTGTTATCTACATCAAAATCAATACAGTATTGGTCCTTTCACAGCACTGGCACTGGTATTTCCTCTCCCAGCAGGATGGGAACACTGCTGGAGCAGTTTTCCATCCCCTGCCCAGCCTGAGCAGCAAGGCCTGCTATAGATGCTAACTCCAGAACCTCCTGGTGCATGAAAAGCAATGGTTTTCAACTTGCAAATACTGCTGGAGGTGGGGCAATGGTCTGGGAATGAAGACTGTTCTGCTTTGAATCAGTTTGGTACATTTGTGGTGCTTTACATGCAATGCCAGCCGTGCCTGGAGTTGAGATAAATTTTGCTTCATCGAGCTTTAAATCCAGAACCATGAAAGAGTAGACAATACTTAGGAGAGATGCTACTTTCAGCAGGTCCAGTATCTGCATTGATTATAAACCTCCTGTTTTAACAGTTTCTCTGAAAACCCCAGGCCTCTGGAACCTGGGGAATGCAAGAAAACCTCCAATTTGCTCTCCAAAACTACTTTAAAAGAAATAAAGAGAATATTAAATGCCCTGTGTTATAGGCAAAAATCCTGAGAAATGGCCTATAAGGACCACAAATGTTCGTGCACCTCTGAGTTTCACACTTGCCTGGCTTTAATATGCTCATCACAAGGGCAGGCACTGCCCATTTCAGAGCGAGCCCAAGGCTGGTTACTGGTTTCAGCAAGGACAGGTGGCTGCACCAGGGAATGACAGGGCAAGAGGCTGGAAAAAGGTTAAGGAATACCACAATACTACAAAGCTCATCACACCTCCAAGTTATTTTCTTCAAAGATTATTACATCCTTTTGACCATGCTGTACAGATACACTAGGACTACTTGAGCAATACTGAGAAAGGACAGAAAAAGTAAACATTAAAGGGCAAATTTTGAGCAGCTCAAATTTACAGAGCGAAGCAGATGCCTCATATAATAAAGGGAACTTGTCAGGGGAATGAAGCATTATCGAATATCTGTCTTGATTGACAGCCTGACAGTCTTTCATTTTTTTAAAAAAAAAGTCTTTAAAAAGCATTAGTTAGCAATTATCACCAATTTTCCTATTAAGGAAATTTTCCATGGAAAAATAGCTAGTTTAATTTCTAGCTAAATCAGGACAGTTGACTATTTTTCTTCCTCACACAGAATTGGAAATTGAAGGGAAATAGTGAAATGCTGTCAGATCAGTACCAGAGCAAAGTAAACAGGAAAGGAATAAAAATGGCAAAAACTATGGAACAAAACCCCACAAAACCCCTTTAATCCTCAGCTGAAGATCTCTCCCAAGAAGCAGCACCAGCTTGTTGTGCAAAAAAATATGCAATAACAAAATACTGTGGACCAAGTCCTACCACATGCTGAGGAAAAAGTCAAAAATACTTCTTCAAACAGAAGTTTGCAATAAATGGGAGCCACAGAGATACCAGGTTTTTCCCATTACACACACAGTGCTAGGGATTCATTGCACTGATGATGTCCAAATTCAGACTGGATTGCCCAAGAAGAAGGAAGCCCTGGCATTAACTTGAGTTCATGAGAAGAGAAAGCATCTGGGTGACCTAATTGGGACCTTCCAGTACGTGAAGGGAGCCCATAAAAAAGATGAAAAGAGACTATTTACAAGGATATGAAGTGAGAGGACAAGGAGAATGGCTTCAAACTGAGTAGGTTTAGATTAACTGTTAGGAAGAAATTCTTTACTATGAGGGTGGTGAGGCACTGGCACAGGTTGCACAGAGAAGTTATGGATGCCCCGTCCCTGGAGGTGTTAAAGACCAGGCTGGATGGGGCTCTGAGCAACCTGAGATAATGGAAGTTGTCCCTGCCCACAGCAGGGAGTTGGAACAAGTTGATCTTTAAGGACCCTTCCAATCCAGGTCATTCTATGATTCTATTCTATGATTCATTACAGCAAATGTTTCTCTTGGAAGGTAGCAGCCCTGCCGACGGGCAACACATTCCATACTCCTCTCCCCAAAAAGAAGAAAAAACATCCACTTATTGTTAGCTTGTTAAGAGACTGTAAGTCACTTTTCAGCTAGCAATGCTTCTGAACCAGTGTTTAAATTATTTACCTCATGCCTTGTACTTCTTAAGTACTCAAAAAAGCCCTATGTAGTCTCCCTGTAAATCTTCACAGTGCTAAGAGCTGGTCCTCAAAGAGACTGGATAGAGGAAGCACTGATGTGGGATGGATGCTGCATTTTCAGTAGTTTCTGCACTGTATCTCTAATATAACAGAAAATGAGAGACATGCTTGAGTCCCTCATAAAAGCCCTGCCTCAGTAAAACACTTTCCTTGCTTTCCAGGACCAAGACTCAACTCCCGTCTCCATCCAAGTGAAGGCTTCTTCTGTCTCACCCCTAGGAATAAATCCTCCATGGCATTCAGGCACATGGTTTTGCACGTGTTTCCCCAGGCAGTCTTTAGGGTATGTATTACACCATCTGCTTTAAACCGAGCCCTGTCATCAATACTCTGTTTTGGCAGGAGAGCTACTGGCAATAACCACTTTCCCTCACTGCCAACCCCTCCCTGACTTCCAGTACGACAGGGCTCTCCATCCAGCCACACAATTGTAATAACAGACATCCATACATAGAATTTTTCTAATTTGTTTGCGTTTCTACTTCTCATCCTTCATTTACTGTCCTAAAAACGTCAGAACAGAGAGCAGAACTTAAAAGGCAATCACCACCTGCAAGCATTGTAGCAACACTGAACTATTTTGGCAGCCAGGCCTTTCTCAACACACGCTGACGGGGCCTATACCCCTCGTGCTGGGAAGATGCAACACAGTCCCCACATTTCAGCTGCTTCATTTCAAGCTCCTGCATAAAAATGGGAGCACGCCTTTTATTTCCTAGGTTCCTAGAGCAGCCAATGGCTTAGATTACAGTCATTGTCTTGGCACTGGAGCACTTTCCAGTATCACACTAAGCTTCACGTTTCCAACATAAAATCCCCGATAATGCTGCTTCCCCAAACCCTGTGGCACATCCCATGACATGGATGGTGCCTCCCAACCAGCCACCCCACTAACAGCATCATGCTCCACAAACGTCTTTAACATTCCAGGCTCAGTTGCAGCTCAGCCATGGAATTCTCTCCCCTTTGGTTATTTTTTTCCTGTGACACAAAGCTTAAATAGGAAGAAGTTCTGTTCTTTGGAAGGGAGGAGTTCAGTGCATGCAACACAGACAAATTCATGTACCATTATTCTTTCCTGCATGCTTCAAAATCTGGGATAGAGGCACAGCTCAGGGCACATTTACTTTGTTCTCATCTCACTCTCAGGGAAACCTTCCTACTTCTTCAGCCTAGAAAATCACCCTTTACTGTAAAACACAAAGCCAAATACCCTCCAAATCCAAGTGAGAAATGCTACAAATCTGTTGCCTTTGAGTCTTTACACGCAAGTGAGAGACAAGTTTAATACATGCAAACCCAGGTTTCTGTGGCCTTGGCAGGATTTGGTTGAAAAAGTAAACAATTTAAATAAACTCCCTGACAGTTTACCTGCATTTCATGAAGTGTCCCATAACAACCCTTTTGAACTATACCTCGTTTCTGTGTCCTTCAGTTGTATCTTAAGAGCCCTTCTGTGAGTGTGTGCAAAAGACGCATCTAAAATCTTTTAAATTTATTTCTTTACATGGCCCAAACAAACAACATGGCATTAAGAATTGTTTTCAAAATCCTGTAAAGTACTAAAAGCCTCCTGGGACGGATCAAGCCTCTCCAGCTCAGAACTGGAGAGTTCTGCACCTTTGGAAAAAATTAAAACTAAAGACCTAAGGTGCTTTTCCAAAGCAATTATCATAATCCCTGCTGTTACCCAGAGGGAAGCAATGGCACACAGAGGTTAAATAACTTCTTGGAGGTGGCTCAGTGAGCAGCACAGCCGGGATTAGAGCCACCGCGCCTCCTGACTCCCAGCTCCAGGCTCAGCCCAGCACCTTAAATAGCTGCAGTGCAAGTCATTAGCTCAGTCCTCTGAGCATGCATCTAGCTTGGGGAATGGGAAAGCTGGAGTTTAACTTAACAATACAAAACTTTCTATGGAGAATGCCCAGAAAGAAGCCTTAAATTTTAACAGCTCTGACCTGACCAACCTGTATGAGGGAGGAGGGAAAAGCCGCTGGGCAGATTTTACTGCCACCAGTTTGGGATGAGTGAATTGTTCACACGCAGCAGAGCGTGTCGTAATAAAAGGTTTATAGGGGCTATCACCAGGATCATTCTTACGGCATTTATTCATTCCAGTTTTCGTTTGCTGGCATTTCTTTTGTCCTCCCCTTTGTCACCAGGATTCTCTCCACCCTTCCCTTTGTGGGGTACGTTAACCTCTAAAAAAACAACAGCATTTCTGCTGAGAGTGGTTTAGTGACATGGCACATTTTTATTTGCATTGTTATTTTGCATTTCTGTGTACTTCTACAGGGATAGCTGACACATGTGGTTTTCCCCCGTCAGAGGGGACTGTGTGTGTCTACTTCCACTATTCCCTCGCCTACAGCTGCAGTATCTCTTTTATTTCTTTAGCTGCCTCCAGCAGGGAACAATAAATCTAAAACACAGTCAAAAAAAGGACAGTCAGAAAAAGGAAAAAATCTCTCGTGCTATTTTTGGCATCTAAGTTCTTTGGCTTAACCTATTTTTGGAAGAGCATCTTTGTTCAGCAAATTCAGAACTCCCAGCCCTGTGACACCGGGGCAGCATGTCCCGCTGCAGGCAGAGCCGTTTGCTGGCAGCAACCTCTAACAGCAGAGCAAAGCCAGGAGAGCCCAGAAGGAAAATGATGGGAGACAGGACTTCACTTCCACTCTCCATCACTTTGTGCCTCTGAGCAAGTCATGCCACCCCTCTCCGGCACGCTTTGGCCATGCTCATGCCGGCACAGGGCATATGCACAAACAGGATGGGTGCACCCTGTGCCGTGAGCTCCACAGGGTGAAAGCAAGGCTTGCTACCTGTCCTCACAGCCTCCAGCCCTTCCAGGACCCTAGTTTTGGTGGTTCCTGAAGCGTAAATATTAACTGGTATCTACAGCTCAAGTTTTAATCAAAGCTTTGCTTAGGCGATACGGAAGGTCACAAATGGGAAACAGCAGCCCTGTAGAGCTAAGCTTGATTCACGTATTTCTGCTTTGCCGGTTTGATTTCAAAAGATATTCAGGCTCTGTATCTGAAACAGTTATTACCTTTGTACTTGTACCAGCTGCACCTTCCAAAAGTGGCAGCATTCTCAATTGGCCCAGAAAAAAAAAAAAAGTTGGAAAAGATGCAAAATAGCTGGGTTGGTATGTTGTGGCTGGCTCTGCCTGACGCAATGGGAGCATGCACTCCTCACATCACTGCACTCACAGACACCACTCGGAAAGGGATAATCTTGGAGCCCTGTAAGGCACGAGACTTGGTTTAAAGCTGGAATTTTGTGCCAGGGCTTTCAATAGGCATGGCTGAACCACAAGAGAACCAAACACTGCAGCTGGTTTTAGACCAGAAGCCTTGGCCACAGTCCTGCCCTTTCAGTCGCTTCTCTCCGGGAAAAAAACAAAAAGAGCAAAAGGAAACATTTAATTGCAAAGAAAATACTTAGTTTTCTATGTCACAGGGACAGCCCTCCAAAGGCAACATTGAGTCCTCCTGGGCTCGGTGACATGCAGGCTGAAACACCAGCACTAACAGCCAAGTCCCCAGTGAATCTCTGTGGCCTAATGAATTAAAGGCTTAATTAGAGTTACCTGAACATTAAATACCACTAAAGTGCTCTGAAATTTGCTCCAAATGGGGGTGTGGGGAGTTGCCTTTTAAATGGGCTCAGAACTAACTGGGGTTTTGTGCACAGTTGTTAATGGTTTTGAATCATTCCGCTTTTCAGCTTTTTCCCTGATAATAAAGCCAATGCAGCTGTGCATCAGGCAGTGCTCTGGCACACCTCATCACCAATCACAGCTGAATTTAATGGGGGGAATTGTCTTAAATATATCAAGCATTGCATCTAGAAAGACGGAAGGTACCCTATGAAGCTCCTACTGAGCAAGACACAAACCTGTATCAGACACTGGAGAAGGTACAAGGGAAGATGCAATTAAAACCAAGGCTCTATTGGTCGCTGCCATCTATTTCTTAAAGCAAATAGTTGTTTAAAACACATTTCAGGCTTCAAATTGCTATCAAGGGTAGCAAGACCCTATGTTTAAGAGATCAGAATTAATGGTAAAAATAAAGAGTATAACTGGAAGATGGTAGAAAGTGTAGGCCCTACAGGAGTGAGGGTATCAACCACCTGAAGTCTCCATCGTCATTTCTCCAGTTTCACCTGGCTGCAATCACACACCATTCCACCCTGACAACAGAGGTTTCGCCCAGCTTTCACCAAAACCTGGGGAAACCTGGCCAAACCCTGCAGCAGATTCAACAAACCAACTCCACTGACTTCAGCAAGGAGCAAAGCAGAGACAGCCCCAAAAAACGTCTCCAGGATGGCCAAACAGCACCATGAGTCAGTGATGCTAATGCCAGCAGTAGGATATCCCGAGGAGGTATTTAAAAGAGAGGTTTTGTTTGAGATTTATGATTCTGAACCTCTTCAGCTGTTGTACCCACACACACCTGTTGGCAGTTTCAGCACATGCCACACGGCAGACTTGTGCTTGTAGCTTTTACAAAGTAAACCGGTAAAACCAGAGCCAGTTTATGTATTGGAACAAGTAGATGCCAAACACTTCAGATTCCTAACTGGAGCAGCTTCAAAGCAGTAAATGGATTTAGGTGTCAAATGTGAGGGTGATCAGAGAGGAGAAGCAGAGATGCAGGTGCTCTTCTGCTCTGTCTTCCCAGCTCTTTTTTCCATACATCCCTGAAATAGCTAACACCTGTATCCCAACAGATCTGTGCCAGCATCACCTCCTGGGCTTCTGCCACATGAGCTGGAGTTCTCTGTGATCTCAGCTTTACACCCAAACTGCGTGCCCCAGCTGATGTCAATGAGAACAGTATGTCTCCCCTACTTCAGCAGCAAATCTGGGGTCAGAGGCAACACCGATGAGATAAAGCAAAACTCAGACTTGTGATTAACTACCATGAGAAGTTTGTTCCCAGCTGACTGACAGCAGGAGTTGACACTGGGGAGCAAATTTCTTACACAGCATTGTACTTCCCAAATATTAGTTTTCAAAGTAAGAGTTACATTGGCAAATAATAACTGGGAAGTAAAACGTTTTGCAGGAACTTTGCTTGTTACACACTTCCATCTTAGAATCAGCCACTGGGATGCTGAGAACTCACTGAAAGTCAAACACTGACTTACTGTGACTATTCACAATGGATGAAGATGTTCAGGAAAAAAAACCCAACCCAAACAGAAAAGCCACTGGGAAGCAAAGAGAGGTGCCAAAGTAATAAGGGAATCAAATGAGCAATGGGATTTACTCGGTCTGGCTTCACAGGGGGTTGCCAAGGGAATTTGCTGCTGACTCGTAACAGGGCTCTCCACAACAGGCGTGCCAGGGTCTCTGTGTGGCATCGCTTCCCGGTGCAGAATGACTCCTGAGCCGCTCCGTTAGGCACGGTTCAGCAGTCACTCCAGCTGAGGACACGCACACGCCGTGACTGGTGAGCCCTCGCTTCCTCAGAGTGAGGCTCAAACACTACAGAGGTGTGTAACAGCACCCAGAGCTCCTGCACCACGGGGAGGTGGGACTACGGCAGACTGGTCTCAAATCATCTGATGAAAATTAATCTCAGCTAGAAATCATAGTCTCACCGGCATCAAAACCATTAGGAAAGATGTTTGAAGCCGGAGAAAGGAAAAAGTTTAGCTTCAGCGCTCTCAGCATGAGAGTGAGTCTTTCCCTTGACTAAAACAATGCTTTTACTCAATTTATCTCAAATTAATACATTTGATAGTGTAAGTACATAATTCCACACTGAACAAAGACCTTTCATCAACCTAAAACGACCTACAGCCAAAAAAAAGTGACTAAAACACAGAAATAGGCAATAAGAATAAGGTGAAGCACAATGAGTAACTCCCGAAGCTTTACCTGGCACAGCAGCAGCTCCGAAACCAGTGTCCTGCCCCACGCAGCCAGGTCCCTCATTCCCACCTGAAAACCAGGAAAGCAGCGGCTCACCATGGGGGGATCAACACATTTGTAATCCCCACGTAGCAGAAACAGCAACATATCGGCAGGAAAAAACGAGCAACGCAAAGGGCCATTTTGTGAACCTCAGACTGAAACAGAGGAGCTTCTACAGCTTCTCAGTCTCACTCCTGAGGGTGTGGATAGCCAGGGAGCCCCAGCAGTGGCACTACACCCACTCGCCACCTCAGACACATCCTCCTCAGCGGACAGCCGGAGCCATCCCCCAACACCTCCAGATGCACCCCCACACGACAAGAGCTCTGTCCCCGGCAGTGGCAGCGATGCTCGCAACCACCAACACGGGCTGTCACAGCGGGCAGGCGAGCACGGCCCCCTGCTGCAGCCCTGAGCAGGTTATTGGAAGTTTCACGGTACAATAAAGGCAATAAATTTGGAGCAATGATTCCTAAAGAGCTGTCTGGGCAGCGGGGACCACCTAGATCTATCTCAACACAGGTACCAACTCATATAATTCATTTTGCAAATGCTAAAGCATATAAAAAATTCTAAAATGAAAGGGAAAGGCTACTAGCAGAGCAGTCTCACGGCTGGTCCCTCTCAAGTTGGTGGGAATTTTATCCTTACTGCCAATGACAGCCCATTAGATCTAAAACCGAGTATTCTGGGGGGAAAAAAAATCCATTGTTTCTTTATGTTAACAGAGAGCTGGTACGTAACAAAGAGGAAGAAAGGCAGCCCGCGTGCTGCTGGCGGGTTGGTAAAAAATTCTCAAGGTCTGATCGATACCATGAAAAAAACACCTCTCCTGGCCTGAGGCTGGAGCGTTATTCAAGCACGGCAGTCACTATGCAGCTCATTTTCTTTAGCTAGGATGATCCGAGGCTCATGAACACAGAAAAAAAGAGCGGAGTCGATTGCAGGCATTTCTAACCCTTTATACAGGGAAAAAAAAAAAAAAAAAAAAAAAAAGAAGGAGCAGAGGTATAGAGACGCATGTAGGAGCATTTCCAGGAGCGGCTGTACGGCTCTCTGGGCACCTGCTTCCTGAGGGAAACCCAAAAGCACATCATATTCAAGGAAAGTTAGGAGCAACTTCTGGGGGGCGAAACGACAAAAAGCAAAATGTCTTAAAAAAAAAAAGAAAAAAAAAGAAAAAAGGAAAAAGAAAAGAAAAGCCATTGTTGTGGGAACCCCCGGCAAGCTATCTAAAGCAAAATCACCTACGGCGACCCTCAGGAGAGGAATCCCGGAGCCCCCGGCTGCCCTATGCCAGCCTCCCCGGGCAG
>VZRS01001709.1:586295-617337 GCA_013398055.1 Ifrita kowaldi | reverse complement strand
TGCGCACCTGCCCTGACATCTGCCCTGGGGCTTTGTCTGTCCGACCACCCGCCCTGCGTACCGCCGCCGCGCCGGGCGCCCACCCGTGTCTGCACCAGCCAAGGCACCTGCGCACCCACGCAGCCGTGCCTGCAGCAACCAAGGCACCCGTGCACCCCTCCACCCGTGCACGCACCAACTTGTGCACCCACCCGCGCACTCGTACATCACCCACCTATTCCTGCATCAACTCGTGCACCTGCACACCCACACGCCCATTCCTGCACCAGCCGAGGCACCTGCGCACCCGCACAGCCGTGCCTGCACCAGCCGATGCACCCCTCCACCCACGCGTGCACCAACTTGTGTGCCCACCCACGCATGCATGCACCCGTGTATCACTCACCTATTCCTGCATCAACTCATGCACCTGCGCACCCACACACCCGTTCCTGCACTAGTCAAGGCACCTGTGCACCCACCCACTCATGCACCAACCAATGCACCCATGCATGCACCCACCCGTGCACTCATACACCCATATATTAAACCACCCACATGCAATTCATGCACCACTCCACCAGTACATCCACCTGCCCATGTACCAATCTACACTCCAATCCACATCCATCCATCTACACCCCAACTCTGCAGCCATCTGCCCACATGCCACTACATCCACCCACCGACTTCCTTTTGCACTTGGACTTCAGTTATTACATATATATATATATTTTTATATATATATATATATAAACAACTGTGCCAACATGTTTTGTTACCTGTAAGCTCTCCCCAGAAAATGGCCAGGTGCTGTGGAACAAGTCTGGTTAAGGCAAGTGATGGAAGGAAGCAATCAGAGGGCAACAGACAAACCCCATCTATCCCATCTAATTTTGGTGTATTACTGCTAGCAATTTGTGGCTGCCTCTGAAAGCTACTCTGAGCCTACATTTTTATAAAATGTTCCATAAGAAAGATTAAGATTGCCCTTAATAAAGGTATGTACCCATCCTTCCACATGCTAAATCAGTAGGGAGATGATGGTGTGTGCTCATGGATGACCATAAACCATCCCTGTCAGGAAACACAGAGCACAGACAGCAAAGTGCTTTTCAGAGGCACCTGCAGCAGAAGCTCTCTGGGAAGAAAAGACCCAAAGCCAACTTGATTGATACAGCCCTGCATGGGAGAGGAGTGATTTCATACTTAATGATGTTGAATTGCACATCATTTCTAGTTTCTTTGATGCCGTTTGCATTAACATGCACTCTGTATGGCAGGAGCAGAGAGGCTTTGACAGGAACAGCTTGAAGATAAAGGTGCATTGGAGCTGTGTGGGGTGGATGTGCTGGGCCAGGCAGAGGCAGGTGCAGAGGCTGAGGCTCTCATGGCACTAAGGCACCTGAGGTCTAAATAGGTTTTTGCACATACGAAAAACTCTACATTAACGACAACAGCAACAAAAAATCCATCAGAAATGTGCTCTTCCATTACCGTGGTGTTTGCTTCTACCTTCTTTATGCTCCCCTCAATCACTGTTCTACATAATGCTGTGACATGAAAGGAGCTCCCTTGGTTCTTGATAGCACACGGTGTCAGTGTTTGCTGGGATGGCAAAGCTCCTGCTCCAGCCTCAGCACCTGCCCATGGCACCTGTGGGGCAGCACCAGCACGATGAGGGACACTCTGCTTTCTGGGAGGGAGACTGGGCACAGACAAATACAGCCCAAAATACGGCATGAAGTTATTCAAAAGGCCTGGACCATAATTTTGACCTCCTAGATGTGAAATTCAGAGACAGGCTGGCTGGGGTCACCCTGAGTTGAAGTCACTCTGTTGCTCGCTCCTGGTTTCCATTTCTTTGCAGCGGGTTTCGCAGCCAGAAGCATCATTTGGAATCAGCCGCTACTGAAGAACATTTAGGCTTCTAGTAAAAATCCCAAACAACCCAAACTTTCCCCCAAAAACCCCAAGCCAGGCTAAAACTTTAAGGAAAAAAACCCAATAACTTGGGTTTAAACCTCACCACAAAGCTGAAGCCTTTCCCTGATGCATCAGACCAGAAATAATGTGGGACAAGGCAGTGAGGGTTCCCCTGCTCTGAGTCAGCATGAGTGAAGTGTGTCTGTAATGCAAGGTGTTGCATGTCACATCTTGGCATGGTACGTATGGCTTCTGGCAGGGGAACAAAAAGAAATCAAGCCTTTGCTGTTTTGTTTTTAGTCTCGAGTGTGATTTGGGGGAAACTGTCTCAGTGAATTGGCAAAATGGGCTGATGGCTGCCAAACTACAGCACCAGGAGAGAGGCACTGCACCATTCCAGGAGTGACGAGGGAGGGAGGGAGGGAGCAATAACCCCTCCATATCCCATGAAGTGCTGGGAGAAGGGGTGGCACAAAGGTTCAGTAACAGAAACCTGCTGAGACTCACATTGAAGGGGGGTTGATGTATCCATCAGCATAGGAAAATCCCATCCTGTGTATTCCCAGAGAGCCCTGGACTCTCTGTCTTCATGGTTGAAGCCAACAAGAAACCAGGTCTCTAAGGTCTCTAACTTGGACATTAGTTTCTGCACTGAAGTCAGCTGAATTACCTATAGGATGAATTTGACTATCTAATCCCTTTGATCTGAAAAACAGATGTGTATATGCACAGATCTACCCCAAAGCTTTGCAAAAAAGGTTCATTTTGCTTTTGCCTTCTTCTTACACACAATGGTATGAAGCAGAAATATGGCTCCTCAAGTCATTGCAGCTGCCCTGAGCTAGAGTTGATGCAAATGAAAGGCAGATAAAAATGTAAAATATCCTTTCTCCAGAAAAATTAGAGCATAGATTTTTTTTTTTTAATTTATCATTATATGTTTAAAATTTGATAATTTTAATTTAAAACCTGAATCAGTGGCACTAAAAGTTATGGCCTAAATTTCATTGTAATACTATCATAAATAGCGATCAACCCCTTCAAATTTTAGATTAAGTCAAACCACTGCAGTGGCTGAAGTGTTTGCAGAACCAACTGGATCAGGAGATTCTGGAGACTCTAAGCCCTTTTCCTAGAGACTCATTTCTTCTCAGGATGCACAGGAAGATGTTCTTCTCTTCAGTTCATTCCAATTTGAGAAAACCATCGGGGATTGAAGCCAAAGAGGGAACAGGAGATTGCACTTTCCCCTATATGAGTCTTTATAAGGATTTGGTGATTAGGAACACTCCAGCCTGCTGACAAAGAGGTAATATTTCCTGTGTTCAAAATGTCCATTTCAAATGCAAAATCAGTTTTGGTAACTGTGTTCTTCCCCTTGCCCCATCTGTCCATCATATTTAAGATTAGCATGTGATTTAAATTAGAACGCAGTAACTAATGCATGTTACTTTTTTCTGCAGTGCACCTTAACACAAACACTAAAATAAGTCATGGAATAGAGGCATCAGGCATCAGTTTGGCACATAAATGAAAATTGTTAAGTAACTTTAGACTTAATATGCAGATTCTTAAATAAATATGGTAATAGCATATCCATATTTTCATAAGTGAAAAAAGAGTACCAGACTCCGGTGAGGAAGTATCAGTTGTTCCTTAGGAAAATAATTAAAAAGTACAAATGAAGAACAAGATTAATTTAAATAATCAATTTTGTGTTTCCTGCTAGCTGATTTAAATCATGATGAAAATTGTTGATTAAAGCCCCTTATTTAAATCTGTGCCCATTAATGAGAGTGCAAGCCTATGAACATAAGCCCATAATAGTAATAAAAGACTCTGTAGAGAAGAAATCACTTTCACAAGAATACTTCCAGGGCTGGAAAAACATCATCCATCCTTTGCAAAGAGAAATACATCTTACCCAGCCAGGCAATTCTTCGCCCCTAAGGTCTTAACCCTGTAAAAAGAGCAGGGATAGGGCAATAAGTCATAGGATATTCACAGCCACATTATGTAAGTACGACTGAACTGGTGATCCTTTCCGCTAACCGTTGGAGAGGAAGATGAAGTATTGCTGGAATAATTAAAAAGACAGGTTTGAATTCCCTAAATAATGCAGATGAATGCCCTGTCCAGCTATTCATCTTGGTGGCAGCAGCCTTTTAAAGTCCTGAGCTGTTGCACAGGGAGGATGACTGAAGGATGCTGGGTGGAGCGGGCCTGTGCCAACCTGAGCACCACATGCTCCCGTGCAGCCCCTGGCCTTTTTCCAAAATGCTGTTTAAGGGCCACTCCTCTGGTACCAGAACAGTTACTCTCATAACTACACCTCAGATCTCCTCTAAACTTAAGATGCCTTTGCTTTCCTTGTCAGTAAAAATCCAAGCACAAAAGCAGTCATTATGAATTTATAGCAAATGTAGACAACTGCCTTTCACTGAGGGCTGTACACGTATCATCAGCCCATACAGGTATTTTACATGCCCACCATCCACTGAAATGGGCTCTTCCCTGTTGCTCTATAATCCACATCACTTTTTAATCCTCTTCAAGAAATTTGGGAGTGCAAATTCGGTAAAAAGTGCCACAGTACAGCCCCGTGGCCTGCCTCTCTATTAGCAAGGGTGACAGTAATCTCTATTTCTGTGCTGTTTAGTCCTCCCTCCTGCACTCCCCATTCCTGGGCTCCAGTGATGTCTCCCACAGAGATATCTGCCCTTTTGGGAAGTGTACCATGGGATGAAAGCCTGAAGGCATGACCTTCACTGCACCGAGATCAGTCACCAGAAGACAGACAAAGAGAACAGATAAATGACATAAAGGGGGTTTTAAAGTCATTGTATATTTTTGAGGCATGATTTCTGGTATGCCTGGTATTGCTACTGCCAACATTCTTATTGTTGAACAATCAAAAGATACACAAAGATCTATAAGTAGGGATATTTACACAGACTTATCCTCACACACCTGTGATTCTTCCCCTTCAATTCCTATTTCTGAAGGCAGCAATGGGCCCCAACCCTGCAAGGCAGAACACAAGATGCTCTGCAGTTTCCACCTTCCCAGGACGCTGGTTGCAGGACATGGCTGCTCCAACTCCAGGGATAACTCTGGGACCGTGCAGGAGCTTCAGTCCTGTGATGTGTCCTGAGCATGGTCCTGTCCTGCCTGAAATCATGGCAGTGTGGAATTTTATCAAGCTCAAATCCCTGCTCCCACCTGCCAGAGCCTGCAGGTCCCAGCAGCAGGACACGGGAGCCCTGCTGTGTCTTATCAGTGGGTGCTGAGCAGATACTGGTTCACAGACTTCTTGGCCTCTGTGATAAAGTTATAGGGATCCATGAACAAATTCATTTGCTCCTTTTCCTCCCCCTAGCATTTTGCAAAAGCAGTATTACACTTTTGTGTCAGGCTGCCCTGCAAATCTGCTTCTGAAAGGCTGCCTTCTTTCTTCAAAGATCATTTCCAGTGCTAAGCAAGATCTCTCAGAGCCCTTGACTTCGCAGCTGGCAAAGTTTACAACATGTTTACAATACCCTGCATAATTTGGCTATGAGATAATGTATAGTATAGTTATTCAGTGGTGCACAGTGGGAAAAGAACAAGTGGAAAAAAAAAGGTAATGCAAAGCCAAGAAAAACAGATGGTAGCGAGCTCTCCAAGGGGCAAGAATGAATAAATAACTGCAGATTTTTTTTTCTGAGGAAAAATGTATTGTCAAATCAATAACACAGTTTTTAGGAAATGCAAACTAGATCAAACGTGCATTTTTTCAGTATTAAACAATGGCACTTCATCAGGACTGATGGTCTGCACTGCACGTGTTTGCCTACATGAATCAGAGAGAAATAAAAATAGCATTGCTCCAAAAAGTTCTTGTTTGACCTCAAGGTTACATTTCATACTTCCTGGGAAGTTCTGCTATAGGTAACAAGCCAAAAGTTCATGTGGAAATCAGAGTGCCCCAGCACTTACCGTGCCCTTTAGCAGCATTGCATCTTTGATAATCTTAGGGCTGCAATTCTTAGAGAGCAGAACCTCTTGACAATTTTGGGAACTTTCCTGTGCCTGCTGTTAGGGCCACAGGAATCTATACTTATTTAATACATCTGTGCACACTTCCAGAATGATTAACTGATAACTTTTTTTCTTTTTGACCACATCAGGTCAAGCCAAAGAGGGAAAAGGAGACACTTAAAAGTGGTCAAGTATACAAATACTCTCATTCTTCTCCAGCAAAACATTTTTTTGCCTCTCTTAAGTCACCCAGAGGAAGCTAAGCAACATATGGGATGCATGAAAGTTGCTCTCTGCAAATCTGTCAATCTGTTTTAGCCACGCCGTGCATCAATCCCGACTGCTCGGAGCACGGCGTCCCTGCGCAGGCGCTGCCAACTGGCCCGCGCTCAGCTCTTCACCAGGAGACAAACTGGCTCCTGCCGCAGGATCCACGGGCCCAAAGAGCAGAAGCTGGAAGGCACCAAACCTGCTCTCGCTCTAGCCATGGTGCAAAAATAATCTTTGCAGCATCTCCACTGCTTGCTGGGCTATGGTGATGTGGTGAGTTGGGGAGCAGAAGGAGTCCCAGGCTGGAAGGAGCTCTGACAGTGGGCAATAACCTCTTGACAAGTGGCTGTGGAAGAGGCCTGTGTGCTCAAGCTTCCAGGCTGGGTGCTCTGGGCTTGGGGATTAGCACAGACCAAGCCCTGCAATTGTGGAGATCCCCTGGTGAAGCTCCCCGAGGAGTTACCTCTGGGTAGAGGCAGCCACAGCCCCAAAGCAGAGAATGAGCAACCACCAGAGCTGAGCTCCCAGAGCACCTTCACACAACAGCGCTTTGAAAACATCGGCCCTTCCCCACACACATGAGATGGGGAGGCTCCAGTTTCAGTTTTGTTCTAGAAGATCTGGACTCACAGGGTTGGCTGATTGTAAAAATGAACTGCCTTTCCCCAGCATGTCAATAAATCAAAGTGATGGGGTATTTCTGGGAAGCCAGAAGCTGGCAGAAGCGGTAGGAAGGGTTCCCCCTTCATCTGACAGCTTTTTGGGAGGCAGTGAATGCTCTGTTATCATGCCCCCAACACCTGTGATAATATTTTCCTTCAAGCTCCATTTTCTGTTCTGCCCATGCAAATACGAAGAGCAAAGTCACTGCTACTGCCTTAGTTTTTCTCTCTTTCTGCTGGGAGCAGAACCTGAGCTCCTTAAAACCGTGTACTCCTAAGTTCTGGAAGCAATCACTTTTGCTATGCAAAGGGAACCCTCTCTCTAAAAATCAGTCTTTCTTGGGAAGCAATAAGCCCACAGATGTGCCTCCCAGCTGCTAAAAGCCCTTGCTCCCCACTCTGCAGGTGCCAAGCACTCCTCCCTCTAAAAGCAATTCCAAGAGAAAACCAGGCCCCAGGGATGTCCAGGGAGCACCTCAGGATTTACAGTGGTGCAGTTGGGTCCATGTGCCTGTGGGAGCTGCTGCGAAGTCGGTCAGAGGTGGCTCCTTTTGAAACAGGACAGGTTCCAAAGGGACACGAGCTCTCGGAAGAGGCAATCACTGGGAACGCCTCCAGCTCCATCCCCAAGCTGCAAACTAAAGTACTTGCTTTTGTTAGAACATATGGCAAAACCCTGCATCCTACACGTGTTTTAATGCCAAGAGTGACTCTTAGTTTGGCATCCTACATGGCAAAGAAGCCAGCAGGAGTTTAGTCCAACAGAGAAGAGGGGGGAAGGCAGGCAGTTTATCCCACTGCCATTTCAGTTGGTCTTCATTTCCTGGTCTGCCTCACATGCCTGGCTCAGTCCAGGTCTGGCCATCCTTGGCTGTTGTTGGTCTCTTCACCTGAGGGAATGTGTTTCTGTACCTGACCCTTATATTGCAGGCTGCAAAAGACTCCATTAGAAATACTTTGTAACCCGAAGCATTTTTCTATTACGAACAATCCTTTGCAGCAAATTCTAGGTAGGCTGATATTGTGAAGTAATGTAATTCCAATCACCTGGTAGAATACTTTTCTGTTGCTCCTTTACAAGTATCAGTACCCGGTCTATATTCTCTGTCTCATACTTAAGCCTCCAAAATTACTCTGATCAAAGCAACCTGCATTTATAAACTGATGTGCTCCTGTATTCAAGAGATTTGCCAAGTGCTAAATATAAGGTTTCTCACGATAGTCAAAATCAAATTCGAATTCCAGCTGCCTCTCTGCTAATATGCAGCAAAGGTTTAGCAGTACAAAGCCGTGTTTGTAGAATCAGACATCAAAGATGATTAAATTAAACTGAAAGGGGAATCAGTACAAGCCTGAAATTAGTTTGCTGAAGATACCAGAGTTCATTTCCTCCCCCTGACAGAAGGAGCCACCTTGTGACCTTTAGTGATCAGAGCAAACAGGATCACGGCTTTGCCAAGTCTGCCCCGCTCCATCCCCAGCAGTGCCCTGATTGGAAAATCAGCTTCAGCCTCCATTGGCCAGGGCAGGAGGAACTGCAGGATGCTCAAACCAGCACAGCAGGTTCAGACACTGCCCTCTCCCCATGGGCTGTGATCCATCTCCTCCCTCTCAGTGGATGCTCTCCAGCAGTCCAGGCACACATTGAGATCTGAAGAACAACTCCTGGGTTTATCTTGTGGTCTCTGTTCAAAGCAAAGGACTCTTCATTCTTTGATTTGATCAAATGGTAAAACCAGGAAGGTGCCTGAAGTTGGCAGGGTGAGTTGATGAGACATTGAGTGCAGGCAGGAGCAGGAAGGCATCCCAGGGGTGGGCAGGCAGCTATTTCCTTGGCTTTGCTAATCTGGCTTTCAAAACAGCATTAAAATTGCCAATGAAAAAAAAAAGAATTCCTCACTTTGGCTATAGCAAGAGAGCTGAAGGGATTTAAAGCGTATGGCAGCAATATAAAGTTGTTCATCTTCCCTCTCCCACCCTTCCTCATTAGCTGTAACTCTTGGGCATTATCTCCCTGAGCACCCTGGATGCTACAATTACGCTGATGGCTACATGAGAGCCATGGAAAACAACTTGCTGAAAACAAAGACTTCTCTTGACTATTACATGCACACGGGTTTGCCAAGACACCTTGTTCTCTCCCTGCAGCCCTTCTGCTGGTACCATTCCGGGTCTCCTCTGAGCACAGATGGGACAATAGCACCAGGTTGTTTGCTGTTCTTGCCTTGCTTGTGTCAGTGACCTGATTTCCAAACCAGACTCAGACCACTGCTCCTAC
This sequence comes from Ifrita kowaldi, assembly GCA_013398055.1. Taxonomy (NCBI): domain Eukaryota; kingdom Metazoa; phylum Chordata; class Aves; order Passeriformes; family Cinclosomatidae; genus Ifrita; species Ifrita kowaldi. The sequence goes on along the minus strand of VZRS01001709.1, from coordinate 608,202 downwards.
TTTGTGCATGGCACAAGCAGGTGCTGGTCCTCAGAGACTTGCCCACAGTCAATTTTCAACAACAGAAAGGATCTGCACCCTTTAAGAGGCGAGGGTTAGCACAGCTCCTTGGCAACATATAAATTGAAAGGATAAAATTGTAGGAGCGGGTATTCCAGAGCAGTGGCACAGTCTCTAGTAAAAAGCCCTACTATCCAAATTCAATTAGACATAGCCCAGGAGGGAAGGCAAAAAGGCAGACAACCCCACAGTTGTGCAGGTCTGTCAACATGGAGCATGTGGCACCTCTCCCAGCAGCATCCAAGTATGGGAGTGGGTAACCTGCTGATGGAGCTTCCTCTGCCAGACAGTACCTGGGTGTTCCTCTGCTGTGCTCCAGGGGTAGATGTGCCCTGTTTTGGGCAGAGCAGACTCTCCCAAGACTGGCCATTGATGGCACAAGAACAAAAATCCCCCTCTCCATCAGTGTGGCTGAGCAGGAGAGGAGAGAACACCGACCCTCAATTCAGCAAAGGGAGATGATCACATTACACTTGAAAGCCAAGGTGGCTGATGGGCTGCACTTGCAGGGCTGGGGTAGAGCAGCACCAGCCCTGTCAGAGGGCAGGGAGGGATCCAGTATTGCCCAAAGGGAACTTTTAAAGAATGCAGCCAAGAAGGCAACGCGCAGCAGGACCTGAAGCTCCAGTTGCCCTGCCCGAGGTGGGTTGCCTGGCTCTTGCCCGACTGCTCCACCCAGCTCAGCTGAGCCTGGACATTGCCACGGAACACAGGCCATGCTCTGGGCACCATCAAGTGTATCACCATCCTTCCTCTTGACTACAGAGGATGCAAAAAAGGATGTGAGGTTTGCTGCCAGAAAATCCTGTCTGAATAAATAATGCCGTTTTAAATTTGAAATGGTGAAGCTTGGGGAGCTGATCCTCCCCGTGTTTGAGGCAACTGCCTCCTGCCAGATAAACGCACACACCACTGAGTTCATGTGCTGCTGCAGCAGTACCTAAGGCCAGTTGGAAAAGCCAATATGGTCCATTTCTCCTGCAAGATCTCCCAGGGGAAATATGCCTCAGCCAAGCTAAATACTTCACTTGTGCTATATCTGTATGGAAATTGCACGTTTTAAGGTTTTGTTTCGAATGAGAAAGAAGTCAGACCTTGCTGAAAAGACTGGGTTTGGCTTTCCCAGAGAAAAGCAGTGCATAGTCCTGCTCCCTGACAGCTGAGCCACAATAAGTAACAAATGAGGGCCACACTGCCACAAACTCTGTTTTCCAGGCTTCCCACACAAACAAGGCACTAATTATGGGTTTTCTTCATGGCTGGAGGCCAACACGCCTCCGGGCAGCATGGGGACAGCCCTACACCAGCTAGTTTCTGTTGACTGACAAGCATCTCCTCCTTTTCTTCTTCTGGCTAAAGGCTGACTCAGTTTGTGATGGCAGAAGCCTTGCAAGAGCAATATTAAAGGTGCTTATAAAAGCAAACAAACAAACCACACCCCTGCCATAATTTGTCACCTGCCCCAGACATGTTTTACACACTTCTCACTTGCAGGAAATCATCCATGACTTGAGGAAATGCTCTTTTTGACGTCTTCCTCTCTGTGAATTTTGTGTTTTCAAGTGAACCTGTCTAAAACACAAGCCTGGGAAAAGGAGCTGCAAACAAGGGTAAGGACCAACCCTGGGTTTGGCAGTGCCACGCTGCCCTCTCCTGCCAGGCTCCCCAACAGATGCAAATCCACTGTCTGTGATTACTCTCTCTAGGATCTTTAAATCCGGGCTTTGGGGATTAAGGAGTCCCCCCCTTCCCAAATGAGGGAATTCTCCCTTAATCCACTCCTGCTGGCACAACAACACCAGGGACAAACCCAGCATTTTCTGGGAAGTATGGTCCTGACTCTTTGTATTTCTAGGCCTTTAAGGAATACCACACCACACCTGTGCTTGAGAGTCCTTCAGCATCACATCTGACTCTGGTTACAGATCACACCTCATAACCAAAAACCCTTCCGCTCTCCCTCTTGTGGCGTTGGGGTGGTGGTCTCCCACCACAGTACAAGCACTGTAAGCCCTTCTCAGCCTCACTGCCCCGGGTGCTCTGGAGACACCCCCTCCACAAAGGATGGAGCCTTTTGGGTTTGTTATCACTGCTCAGCACTCAGTGGTTGAAGCAAATAGAAACAAGAACTGAGGAAAAGTGCCAAAACACAGTCAATCTTTAACCAGCTCAAGGAAGACATGGTCTCACTTGTCCTTATTCAGCATTCACCTCTGGGCGGCTTTCACCAGTTTTAACCCGCGTTTCAAGGCTGCCAAAGCCTGCACAAAGCAAGCAGGTTTGTTTTACTGTAGTCTTCCTCCCCCCATCCCCCCAGTCCTCCAGTGCCCGGCTGCTTTTCCACCCACGCTTGCAAGAACCCCCTTCTTTCTGGGGATGCTTTTGCCAGGTTACCTGTGGACACCGACACCAGCCACACTGAGCCCAACCCACAGCAAGGAGCACGTCCCAGTTCCCGCTTTGCATCATCCACAGGGCTGTGCTCACTCATCCCAACTTTTCACTCTATTTTTTTGTTGTCAGGGCTGGCTGAAAGTCTCCCTCCCATCCTGTACCATGCCTGTGCCAGCCCTGGTTTATGGGACAGCTGATGGAGGAAAGGATAATGGACATTGTAATGCTCTGTCACCCTCAACCTGAAAATTCACCCCCCCAGCTCCCAAAGTCACGTGGCTCCAAGAAAGTCAGATTTTGTATGTAAAAATCTTTAAAAAAAATTTCAAGACCTATATAGGCTGTTTACAACCTACCTAAGACTAATTTACACAGGGGAAAAAATATAACTCTTCATAGACCTAAAAAGAAACATCCTGTCTGCCAACATCAGCTGTTAAAAGCATCCTGAAATATAACCTGTTTCCATCGTTCTGGGGTCTGACTTGGGAGGGCTGGAGCACGACACGGCACTTTTGCCGTCTCAGGAGCTCCCTCCAGCGTGGCAAGCGGCAGCTCCGGCTCGGCCCGCACTCCCGGACACTCACACCCACAGCGGCTCTGGCCGCTGCCCTTCTCGGCCCGCTGGTGCTGCAGGTCCAGAACGCAGAGGAGGGGTCGGCGCACACCCCGGACCCCCCGACCATCTTTGATTTAAGCCCCTCATTAGCAGCGGCGAGCCCAGCCCTCGGGCAGAGCACCCTCCATCTCGCTGATTTATACCCTCTTCATCTGCTGCAGCAAGGATGATTTTTCTTTTTAATCCGTTTTCGCTCTAGTGTGCTCCAGCTTAGCGCGAGCTTTGCTGGGGGAAGGGAGGCTGGATGTGATTTGTGCCAGGGCCGGGAACAAAGAGGCAGAAAGCAATCGCCTTCTACTGCTCGAAGCCCGAGCGGGGAAGGGTCGGCGGCACCAGGCAGCTTCCGCCCCGCCCCTTTATTTTCCCAAGACTTTGCCCAGCTCTGTTTACGCGTGGCACTAATAAGCTTTGGGAGGCAGCAGCATTGCTTTAAGCTTTGAATTGCTGTTCACAAAAAGAAATGTTCATCCCGACAGGCTCATTGTCATGGCAACGGGAGATTCCCCCCTCCTCTTATAAGGGTGCCGCTGCCGGAGAGGCGATGCGCGCCCGGCTTGTCCCGAGGGATTTAGCCCTGCTGAGGGCAGGTGTGCTGGGAACCGCGGTGGGAGGTGGATGGAAGCAACAGGAGAGGCACATTCCCCAAGGAGCATCTCTAGGGCAAGGACGTCTCCAGTGTACCACAGACCCAAAGGAAAGATGGGGACGGGTAAAGTTTAGCTGGCTCTGACTGACATCAGTCCATAGCAAAGGGGGGATGATGGAAGTAGGACCTTCGGAAAATCCTAAATAATACCTGCTCCCTCTAATGAGTGACTCTAATGATAATATTCTTCTGTGAATTACATTTCCATGTAGCCCCTGCTGCCCATGTGTGGTGATGCTGCACCACTTGCACACTCTGGCACAGGGCGAATCCTGTGCTGAGAGATCTTAGCAGCGCCATAAAATTAACACATTTGCTCTTTCAGTCAACAGTGGAGAACCAAGGCAGGGCTGATTTGGTTACTTGGCTTGCACAGAAAGCTCTGGAGCCCTGATGGGTTGCAGGCTGCAAAAGCACAATTTTACAAAGGTAAACTTTCAGAGAGCTCAAACATTTTTGACTAAGAGGGTGTTTGCTAGGACAGGTTTTACACCTGCTGTGATGACAATAAGCAAGCAAACATGACCGTCGCTTCCTACAGCAAGTGCTTCTCCTCTGTGCCACATGCCAAGGCGTTCATCAGAGCAAGCTAGACCCCAACAGTCATGAGGTGGGAGTGGGAAAATCATTACAAAGGAGTTTGAGCACTGTGGCTCTCACGATGGAGGCCACCTGCTGCCCCCAGGTAATGCTCAAAGAACGCCAGAGTGACTCTTTTAAGGATGTTAGTGGTATCACTTATTGGCATTTCAGTCCCTGGAGGACTGGTCTCTCCAGGGCACAGGCTGACAAGGGTACAGTTTTTCTGGTGGCATGTAGGTGTCCTTGAGAAGCTCACGCAGAAGAAAACCTCCCTGTAGAGAATGTACAGACAGCAATCCCTGCTCTTGGAAGCTTCCAGCTCAAAACCTCGATCCTTTTCATGAGGAAGCCAGACAAGGACCTAGAAGCAAGTTGGGAACAAATGCTACAGCAATATTCTGCCTGGAAAACACACAAATATGCCTGGCAATGCCAAGCATTGAATGGAATCATTCACAATTTAAAGTCTACCATCGTCGGCTCTAAATGAGCTCCATGGAGAACACAGAGCAAGAGGAACCTACTTCCCCAAGTTGGGAATGACACTCAGTTTTTCCTGGCCACCAGCTTTCAGCTGGAGCAGGAACCCACATTCCCAGCACTGCCTAAGCCTTGCAGTCAGCAGGTGAGAGCCAAGGTGACAAATTCTGAGTGAATTAGAGAAAAGCCATTATTTGCCATAGATGCTGCATTGATTTGGGATGGTGGAAACTCACCTGACCCAATATAGACCCAAGAGGTCCCTTCCTTTTGGAAAACCACTCAGAATGAACATGTACTTTTCTTTAGTGGACTGGCTGCTGTCATCTGCTCGTCATTGTGGAAATCTTTGCAATGCCACCTCTAGGCCAATATTGGGAAAGCAAGAGCCGCGTGTTCTGCTCTTGGCTTTTTTTTTTTCTGTCACAACATGTATCATCAAACGAGTGCTGAAATGCTGCCCATTTCACACAGAATTACTGCCTGTAGTAAGATTTCATTAATTGCAAACGGGAGCAGGACTTGGCCCACACAGTGGAAGTAATAGATGGTCCCTACAATTAACCATTAAGTGTACGTCCATTGATTTACCCGCAGTATTTCAAAATAATTAGACTGGCACAATACATCTTAGTCTCTGTGAATTTAATATCCCAGAAATCATTTAAAGTCTTTCTGATTCTACCTGCTTTGTGAAATGCTGTATTTCTCCTGCGACTCAGTGCTAAGGCAAGGGCAATTTAGTAAAATCCAACGAGGCATGCATTGCATGCTAAAATACAATTTCTTTTTCTGTTTCCCAGGTGAACAGTTTTCAGTTTTACACCAGTTCTTTTTCCATATGGTTCATTAGAGTTACATTCCTAAAGAATTTGAATTTTTATTCATCCTTTGAAAAGTCCTTAAGATGGTGTAAACAAGAAAGGAAGCTTTCAGGAAGACCGGAGAGAAAGCCCTCAAGAACACTTAAAGCACCCCAGAAAGTCAACATCAATTTCCTTGGTCTCCATTCCCAGGCTATTAACTACAGTGCCACTGTGAATGATTGACCTTTTCTGAACATATCTGACTTCTGCCTTTATAAAACCAGCCTTTAAGAATCCTGTCTCCAGGAGGGAAAAATAAAGGGGCATCTGATATGCCTTCAGGTCTGGAGCTTGGTGAAGTACAAGGGACTTGCAGCAGATCCAGCATCTCCTTATTTTGCTGGTTTAGCTTTGAATGAACAAGTAAATCTGGAGCTGGAAAAACAAGACACTTACTGCCAGTAACTGAAATGAGGGACAAGGCAGAGAGCTGCTGGTTATAAAAGCAGAAGAACACGCAGACTATAAACCACTTCAATTTGCTGGCTTCGGGTAACTTCAACTCGCTAACACAGCACTGAATACAAAACATGTTTGATAAGCCTGGGTTTTGCTTATGTATCCAACACACTTGATAGTATTTCATTCAACTGAAGTCCACTTCTTTGCATGTTTAATTGCATTCTAGTTTCTACCCAAGAGCTATTGACTCAAGTTGCCAGGAAAACAAAGTAAAAACAGAACACACAACCCAAGGAAATGCTGAAGTTAGAGCATTAGACGCTGAAAAGCCAACATAAATACCATATATACTCAGCTCCAATTGCTTACCTGTATGTGAGGTACCCTTATATTTGGTGGAGAGGCTATATTTAATTACAGATGGACACATTTGAAAGGTTAGCAAATGAAAACCAGCTTTTTTGTTACATGAATGCCAAACTCAGCCAAAGAATCTTGGTTTCATATCACCGACAACTGAGTAACACCTCCCCCACACCCCCTAAAGTCCACTTGCTTACAAATGCAGGGCTGAAACTGAGCCTCTTGCATTCAGGCCATTTTGCAAAGCTCACTGAGGCTGCTGGAGAGCTGTGTTCAAAAATTAACAAATCCTTACACAGTGGAATATGCCCAGCCCTTTGCCCAGCTTACATCCTAGGCAAAGGGCTGGGAAACACAGAGTAGTGATTTTGCCTGGATTTCAGGCATAGACATTATATAGAAATTTTGGATCATGCCTAAACAATCTTTAGGGAACATAAGAAATGCTAAAAGAGCCAGGAGAGCCTGGTCACTCCTGTAACTCTGCTCACATGTAGACAATACTAAGACTGGCCTTAACAAGTGTCCACTTGTGTAAGGGCTGCTCTGTGAGCGACTGTAGTGATCTGCTGTCACTGGTGCTCAGCACCAGCTGTGGCAAACAGCAAAGGCACAAGTTAACAGCTCAGGACTGAGCAAAACAAGGACTTTGAATTGTGTGTCCAGGAGAGCACCCAAGAGTTAACTGGGGCCAGCCTCTGAGTTTGCCTTTCAGTTTGGTGATTGAGGCCACGAAGGACTGAGATGCATCGGCTTGTGGAGAAGCTGACCCCTCTGTGGGCATGGACACAGCCTGGCCAGGGCCATACCACGTGCTAAAGAACAGCCTTGCTGCCAGCTGGGGTAAAAAGGAAGGTGGAGGAAGGACTTGGGTTCTTCTCTCTCAATGCCCTGACACAGCTGCTGCAGGTTGTGCTGCCAAACCCCCACACATCCTCCTGAAATTGCTGCAACTTTAGCATCCCATTGCAGGCTGCAGGGGCTGCAGTGCTTTGGGATTCTCTGCACAAGAGGTTGTTTGCTCCCAGCCCAGCTGCATCAGCCCTCTCTTATATTCCCATAGTGCCAAGTCAACTGGGTTACCTCAAAACCCCTTTTCTGGGGTGTGAAGTGGCTGGTGCTATCTTTGAAGTTCTTGATGTAGGCCAGGTTTGAAATCTTTTGATATCAACAGAAGCCTACCCGCTGAGTTCTGTATACTTTGAATTAAGCACTGTGTACATAGATTTTCCACTTAGGGCAATGAAGGGCTTGGTTATTCTGTCCTCATTAACACTGATGGGATCTGGGCATCCAGATTGTGCAGCTTTAGAAATGCCAGCCATAAAGCACAATATACTCACGTACAGCATACGTGTCCTTTTCTTTGCTGGGATTCAGCAGGAGCTGTTTCTGGTTATAAAAAATAGTTATTGGTGAAAACCGCCTGCACCCCAGAGCAATGATGAGACAGTGGAATTCATTCCATCGCATAGACCTGTTGATTAAAACCATCATTCATATCACTGAAAAATGAACAGCCACAGAGACAAACTACCCTGGAGCTTGCTCTTTCATTCTATAGTAATCATTTCACACAACGTAATTATCTTGAAAAGTTGCTGATGACAAGGCTAAAATACAAAAATATTCACGAGTATCTCCCCGAACAGTTTATTGATGTGCTTGCTAAATTTTCAGCACATACAAAGGTTGGGAGAGGTCTTTGCTTGTCTACATTAACATTTGCATTTGCTGTTCATAAGAAAATATGGGCTTGATGATGTTAATTGCAGCTCTTTCATCTTTCTGCTTCAAGCTGTATTATAACTGACCTAGCTTAAATCTGCAGTACTAAAGGGATCCAGAACCAGAGGGATATATCCTGTCTCCTATCTTCTGTGATGTTCCACACCGTGCCCTCCAATCTGAGCTTCAAAGCAGCTAACACACCACTGCCCAAGCTCTCCTGTCTAAAGGCACTGCTGGGTCATCTGGGCAGAAAAAGGATGCAGAGACCTATTTTATTATAATTCTCCTGTGAATGGCACAGTCTCAGATGGAAAGCAAAGCTTGTGTGAGGTTCCAGGGGTGCTGAAAATGCCCACGTAGGTTGTACCACAGCTGTGGGCAGCAGTTAAGGACTGAATCATGAGGCAGCTTCTGTGGTTACAGTTATCAGCATAATGTTGTGGCACAACATCATGAACTGCCTCAACAGGCAGGGGAGGTTTGCTTTGAAGGAAATTCATGCAACAGAGAGAAGTCGAGCTACTCATTTTGGGTGCAGTGTAATTAATGAAAGCCATTCTGGGAAATGCCCAGGTCAGTTTCCCATGGGCACAAGGCACCAAAGTCCAAACCTGATGCGCTGCAACTCAGAGCGATGCCAGGGCTTGCCCCCAGATGGAAGGAGTCTTCTGTCTCTGTCTCTGCTGCACTTCCCAGACAGCACTGTGAACTCCAGACTCGCTTCAGGAGGAGGAGGAGTGGAGAATATAAAAGGCTGACGAGAGCTGCATCCTTACAAAAAATGTGAAGGACAGGTAGATATGGCTCCAGCAGCGCTTTTCCTGGGAACAGACCCACCAAGCAGCAAGGGATGGTGGCATCAGTGTGGTTAAAGCCTCTCAGTGTGCTCTGCTTTACACTTCACCCCTCCCTCAGATGGAGACTGGTGACACAGGAAGGGAGATAAAGAGGCCTTATTTCTGACAACAGCTCCGGAAAGCCTGGCTTTGCTGCAGCTCAGGAGCTGCACATCGGGCTTTCAGGAGTGGCGTTTGTGCTCCTTGCAAGAAGGAGGCAGTGGAGCAATATGTTTTTAGACAGAAAATATCAAAACAAAATAAAAATACATAAGCGTTTGTTATCTGAGGCTATGAGCTGTATCTTGCAGATTCAGGGAAGCAGCTTGGCTGAATCCCTCTGGAGGCACCAAAGCCTGACTGGGAGCAGGGCCAGAAAAATCAGCGCTTGGGAAAACACTGCTGAAAGATTACAGTTCATCCATACAGGAGCAATTAGGATTTTCCCAGTGAAATTATTAAGTCCAGGCAAGTATATATGGAAAAGACACATGATGCCTTCCAGAGGAGAGGGAGATTGACCAGCTGGAGTGATGCCAGTGGAGGGCCACCAGGCTGGTTGTGGGCACTGATTGGCTACACCAGGGCTGTAGAGCCCAGAGAAGAGGGAATCTCCATCCTTGGGATACTGAGAAAGAGGATTTAAACCACAACTAATCCCTTACAAACACCCTCTTCACCAGACCCTAATCTACTGCTGTCAGACAGGTCTCTAAAACTGACACTTTTGGTGCTTGCCCAGAATGCTTCAGAAGGAGACACCAGAAATGAAAGTAATTCAGGTAAAACATTGGATCATCACAGGTGAAAAGGACACCTAACACACTTGCAACTGGCTGATGTTATGAAAAAGGTATTTTGTATGGAAGAATCCTCTGCAACAGCTTATCCAAAGCAGAGTGTTTGTTTTACCTGCTCGCTTCCCCGCAGGGTGCTTCCTTTGCTTTTCTGTGCAGGCAAACGTCTAACAGAGATCACTAAATATTTCTGATTTATGCTGGTACATAGAACTAGAGAATGTGTTGACAGGCAAAAGCAATTTAATTGCAGTCAGGTTGCATTTTTAAATCCTCAGCCCCTGACCTTCAAGAAAAGCCTGACTACAGTGAGCACAGAAAGCACATCCATCACTGTGCTGGGGAAAAAGAATGGGAAGCCAAAAACCAGAGTGTGACCATTTTGAAAATCAGCAGTTCATATTTTTTTGCTCTGCATTTAATAAGCTTCTGATTAAAGAAGATTTTCAGGGTTTCCCAAATATGGTTCTATGGCTTAAGTCAATTTGGTATCTGTACTCTCAAGAAAAGCCCATGTGTTTAAGTCAGAAAATCTGCATTAATATTAATGTTGAACAGGAAAGGAATTTGGGAGTTGGACTATTTGGCAGTTCTAAGAAATGTACTCGAAGGTGTGCTTAACCCAAGACATAACTCATTTTTGTCATCACACAGCAGTTTCAAAGGACAAAAAGAAGTGATGCCACTGGCATTTTTCCAGCATGGAAAGGATGCAGCAACGTCGGGACCTGACTGATTATCCCAGGGCACCTCCACCCTAATTGTCACTCCAACACAGAGCTCCCTGGTGGCCTCCATCAAGTCATTTTTCCTGTCTGACCTAATTTTCTCAGCTGCAGAAGCAGGATAATACTGACTCATAGGATTTATGATGGGAAAAGGATTTATTTTATCTTATAAACCACAATTGAGAGATGCCAGGAGTTAAAGGCCCAGTGTGGCAGCAGTAGAGAAATGCGGGATCTCTCGCATTAGGAATTTGGTGTTTAATCAGTTGGGGCTGACCCAGGGAGAAAAAGCAGCACTTGCATTTCTAAAGAGGGAATTGTTGTGATTAATTATTCTGCACTTTATTTATATGTTTATTTTCCCATTCATCCAACAAAGAGACTATGGAATAATCTGTGATTTTGTTAAATGAACAAATAATATGATGAATTTTGTACTTTTTTTCCTTATAAATATGACCATTCCATTCCACTTTGTAAACTGGCGATTGCTGACAGGGTTACATAAAACTTTGAGAATGTTTATGGCAGGGACATACACCACTGCCCAGGCTTCCCAAACAAGACAGATATGCCAGGTACACAAGATCACCCTAAAAATGTGGAAGAACTTCTGCCTGTAGCATTTCTGCTGCTCTTAAGACCTGTGCCAAGTCTCCTGGTTTCCCAGAGAGAATCATAAATGTTCTCCTGTCAAGTGAAACTTGATAAATCTCCACTGGGGGTCTCTGTTCTTCAGAGTTTCCAGGTTTCAATGCCAACTCAATGCCCTGAGACTGACTCCAAGTTCTTCCGTGGGAAGGAGACCTGAGAGCCTCCATGAAGCACAGGAGGGCTGTGGGTAAAACTATGCTGACCTCCCAAAGGGAGGTCCTGACCAGCCATCCAGGTCAGATGGTTTACAGAGAGCACTGGAAAGCCCATTTTCCAGCACTATTTCATTTTCCCAACTAGTCCCCCTTTGGATTATTACCACTCACAGGCAGGGAATACTCGATAGCCATGACCACGATCCTAAGGAATCACAGAACAGCTGAGGTTGGAAAGGACCTCATGAGATTCCCTAGTCTAACTCACTTGGTCAAGCACAGTCAGCCAGAGCAGGTTGTCCAGCTCTGTACCCAGCTGGGTTTTGAATGTCTCTACACATGGAGAGCTTCCAAGACCCACAGCATTGCTACTGTAGTAAGTTGATCACAAAACTCCTGAGAATTGAACCAGCTCTGAGAAGGAGACTGAACTTAGAAGTCCAGCAAAGGTTCCTTCCAACCCAAAGTGTTTTACAGGACCATGACAACCAGGACCATAATTCTGGCAAGCTGTGTTTGAGAAGAGCTTTCACAGCTGTAAGGAAACACTTGAAACACTGACTCCTTGGCCCACGGATCAGCCTAGAGCTGGAGTTCAGAGAAAGGGAAAAATGCAGATCTACAAGCCATTAGGGGGCTGCAGAGGATGCTCCAGAGGAAGCCAGGGGTGGATGCCAGAACACTGGCATCAGATTGAGTCTCTGGCTGGAGTGAGGATCAGCCTATGGCTCTGTCCTGAGGAACACTTCATCTAGAGCTGGCCTTGGAGGCTGGGTGCTCATGTCAGGGTGCAGCTCAGGGCTGAGGCAGGAAGAAAGGCCAGAGGTACAACTGGGTTTTCAGAAGGCCAGGACCCAGCAGAAGCTGTTTCTGCAAGCAATTGTGCTTCAGCAATAGCTGACCTTTTCAAGGATTTGAGACCCAATACTGAAACATTCAAAGAATGTGCATATACACCATTAGAACATTACTACAAGTCCCCAGTGGCTATGAAACCCACTGCCAAAATTTGAGAGAAGACAAAAGATATCTATTTTTGGCAATGAATTAGTCAAGTTAATTAACACAGGACTTTGTTATAACTTACGGGTCTCAAACTGACTGATAATATTTGTGAAGGTTTCGAAATTATCTATAGACCATAATATTTTTTTTAACCTTAAGAAATTATATGGAAGACATAAAAGAATATTTTAACTGAAAAGGTCAATGCTTGCAAGTCAACAAATTAATAATTTAAAGTTGTCTGTGGGATATAAGTTTGACCCTGTGATACTTGTGCCCTATAATGATGTGCTCACACACTGATTTTCAGGCACCGAGGGCTGTGTACCCTCAAACTTCTTGTGCTGCAGCTGTGTGACATGGCCACACTCTCCACACATTATGCACCTCTCATTATTAGCTGTCTTTTTCATTTTCTCCTCTCTGCTCCTGCTCCACTCAATTACCAGGCTGTGACTGAGCAATGTTTAACAGAGAGCAAGAAGCCTCAAGTGAAAGGAAATTTGCCTTTAGAACAGAAAAATGGGAAGAGTACCAGAGCATCTAATGAGATATATACATAAATAGGTCAGTATTTTATTGAATCACAAAGGAACATCCTTTGTAAAGGATTTTAAAAAAAAAAGGAAAACTGGTAGTTTTCTTCCTTAGATTCATGACCAGAATAATGAAGTGGTGTCAAACATCACAGGACATTTGGATGCATCCATTAATAAGCAACGGGGAGCTTTTCTAGGAGTCAGGTAGGACTAAGCTGCCGGATGATTAGTGGAAGAATTATTTTATTGCCATCAACTATTGCTTCTGGTACCAAACTGAAAATTTAAAAAGCATTAGCTAGTCATTGTTTTCATTTCACTTCAGGAAGTCTGCAAGAGATACAAGACTCCTTACTCAATGTACAAATTCTCCAGACTTACTGAACTGGGATCAAATCAGCATCTCAGCTTTTCTAACAATAAAAGTTTTCAAGAAAGGAAGTGGAAAAAAATAGCAAATTTTATTCTTCCTCACTCCTTCTTTCAATTTTTTCTTTTCTAAAATCTAATTTTACCTCTTTTCATGTCGCTACTGAAAAAGAGAGAAAGGAAAACCAACACAAAGGGAATAAAGCAAAATTTAAACCTCTATTCCTGCACTTGGGAACAAAACAATGCTCTGTGGTTTTAAACAACAATTTTCATTCAGTGAGGAACTGAATTTCCTGGTGATCTTTCATGCAGGTATAATGCTTTGGAGTAAGGATTGCAATCAAACAGAAAGGGAAAAAGAGATGCAGCTGTTTTGTGAGAGCTCCTACAGGCTGCTGGAGAGCCTGCAAAGAGCTGCTGACCACCAAAGCACCTCTGAAGGCCCTCACTGCACTTCCCTTTGAGCTCTCAAATCTCTACAACTCTCCTGAGCGCATTCCAAATAACAACAAACAAATTTGTGCCTCCACTTGCCTCAGCAGAATAAACCCAAAGTGTAGGGAAGCCATTGTAAACCTGACATCAAATTTAACAATATCAAAATGATTTAATTTGTAAAATTAAAATGCTCATGGTAATGCAGGCAGCAAAAGGAAGGCTAAACAACAACTGCACCGACCTCAAACCTGGATCCACAGCAAGTGCCTCAAAGCCCTCTGGTGCCCCTGTAAAGCTTCCAAGTTTCCTGGAGGTCTGACTTCAAGGATGTGGTTTCTAGGAAAAACATTGCTTTTTATTGCTCCTTTAGTAGCACCAGGAACACAGAAAATTAACAGAGCTTTAGCACCTGCTTGAAAGAGGTTTAAGGTAAGGCTGTAATTATACAGAGTTTAAACAGCACTGGCAAGATTTAAAAAAATATACAGCTCCCTGTAACAGGCATTTTGAACCATGTACTCAAATCAAGCCAGTGTTGACAGACACCAAATCTCCAGGGAAGGTGTGGAAACCCTTGGAGGAGATAGGTTGGTAATTGTAGTGCAAACCCCAAACTGGGTGACAGCCAGCAGTGGAGCCAGCGGACATGTCACTGCTGCCCCATGGGTCACCTACTCGCGAAATAGATTTATGCTTGTGAATATGGTAATATAAAACCCAGGGCAAGCCTGAGCTCTTGACTGTTCCCAGATATTACAGTAGCAGAGACAGAAAAAAAAAATTTAAAAAAAAAATCACTGCTTTTGAAGTGTTTTCTTGACCTGCACTAGCACCTCTCATTTTAATATTTATTCACTGACTAAGAAGAACCACTGAAGAGGGAAATCATTCATTGGGGAAAAAAACCCCCTACAAATAAAATAATTTTCTCAGTGGTTCTGGGTAGCTGGTGGTTCATCTCTTAAAGCCAAAGCATTTCGGGGGAAGATAAGAAGGGTCAGCCTAGAAGAATGGAAATACTGACATCCCGTCTCAAGAGCTGCTGGTGTCGGTGTGGTGGGGGAAGCAGCTGCTGCTGGTTCCAGCGCGGTCACCCAGGGCTGCGGGCCTCCCAAAATCAGGGGAGGTGTCACCCAGGGCTGCGGGCCCCGCAAAATGAGGGGAAGTGTCACCCAGGGCTGCGGGCCTCCCAAAATGAGGGGAGGTGTCTCCCAGGGCTGCGGACCCCCCAAAATGAGGGGGAGGGGGATGCTTTGCCAGCCCTCGCTGCTGCAGCCCCGCTGGCGGCCACCAGGTGACGTCACTGCATTCATGATAAATGGCATTTACTAGAAAAAGGTAAGTTCTGTAAAATATTCCTTTCTTTTTAAGCCAAAAGCCCAACTACTTCAACAATTTATTTTTTTTTTTCCTAGAAAAATGACCCCAGATGTAAGGTGAAACGTCGACCTTCCATGCGGCCCAGGAAGAAACACACTTCCCCAACTCCATCACCATGGAAGCGCAGTGACGAAATAAACCCTCCAACCCGTCTCACCGACAGGCAAAAGCCCAAACACCCGGGGCCAGCGAGGGGAGACTGGAGCCAGTGCCTCCACTCCCTTTCTCCTGCCTTTTGGCCTGACCTTTAGTCTCCAGTGTTTGGAGGAGCGTGAAGGCTTTTCACGCTCTGTCAGAACACCTAACAAGCAGGGCGTGCAAACTCAATTGTTTACAGAGGCAGTGCTTGGAGTTTTTCCTTTCTGGCTGCACAAAAAGACCATGGACCTTTTTTGGCCAGGACTGCAGGGATACAGGCGGCTCAGGCTGCCAATTCAAAGCCTGGCAGGTATGGCCTCATCAGCCTGCAGACAGGAGCTTGCCCCGCTCACACCTCAAGCTGGTGAGACATGCCAGTCTGGCCAGGGCCACCCACTCCTGCTGATCCATGGGTGGAGAGGGCCAGTGCCACCGTCAGGCATAGCACCCACAGCTACTCAGATTGCCACTCACTCTCCCTGCCAAGCCTGGCAGCAGGGCCAGGGCTGTGCCGTCCTCACCAGTGGGGAGAGACTCGTGTCCTTTGCTTTCCCAGCCCAGTCAGCACCAAGCACAGGCATTTGCAGTCATG
The DNA here is from genome assembly GCA_013398055.1 of Ifrita kowaldi. Classification (NCBI taxonomy): domain Eukaryota; kingdom Metazoa; phylum Chordata; class Aves; order Passeriformes; family Cinclosomatidae; genus Ifrita; species Ifrita kowaldi. The sequence goes on along the minus strand of VZRS01001709.1, from coordinate 592,425 downwards.
GTTCCTGTGCCAGGAATAGCAATGACACCCCTTTCTGCTAAATAAGCAGTGCAGGTAGTCCTTTTGCATCACATACACTTTGCAGGCCATGTCCTACCCCAGTCTTCTGGCAAGAAGGGCTTAAAGATTTTTAAAAGCACTTGGTGAGTGAAATAAACCCCCCAATACACACAGTCCTGCTGCCTCTCGCTGCTGCTGAGCCACTGAAAAGCAAACTGGGTGTTGCATCCCCTTGTACATTCCAAAGAAAGCTCTGCATGTTTGTACACATGCTGGGTGGGGTGCACAGGGTGGTTTTGGGGTGCAGATGACAGCAGCTCCATCCCAAAAGTGCGTGGAGCCAGATGGCTGCGACAGCACAGCACTATTGATCCGCAAGGTGGGATCTGCACGTTCACATGGAGGACGGACGAGAAGGACCAGTAAAACGTGTGTGGGTCGTGCTGACAGCCAGTCCCACGCTCACAGTGCCTTTCCAGTTAGAACAGGGAATGAACACAACTCCCACCTGCAACACAACCACACCTTCTTAGGAGGGACCCTTGACATACACCCAAAAATAAATAATTAAAAAAAAATAGTATTTAAAGAGCGAGTTCTGATGCCAAGGATTTAATGGTGATCAGCAGCACTTCCACCGTGACCAAGAAGGGAAAGAAAGGCCTTGCCTCCAACCTTGGTGAGAAAGCACAAGGAGAGCTGGCAGCATCCCTCCTGACCCACTTCTGGAGGTCAGCTGAGTCTTGATGCTGCAGCATTTACCTTTGCTGGTCTCACTCCCAAGTCTACTGGGCTCTTCCCAATTCTGCAGAGGCTACAGCTGTAGCAGGGAGCTCTGCTCTGTGCCCTGCAGGATAACTATGCCCTGTGCCATGGCACTGCTCTGCCTGCCTGCCAAATAGCAGAACCCTCCCGTAAATCTCTGCTGTCAATAAAAAAAAGCTTTTTCTCAAGCACCCAGCTTGTTTCTTGTCTCTGATGTGAGTGAACCCCCCTGGACTGGCACAGACCCTACAGCACAGTGCTCCTAGCATGGCTTGTTTTAAAGCACAACAAGACCTGCTTACACAGGGCAGGGCTCCCACTTCTGTGCCCACTTGGGTCCCTGCCCAGACTCACTGAAACCACCTGCGTTAGAGCAATAGAGAGTAGCAAATTTAAGAGCCTCAGAGTGCCAAGCAGATATGGGGATTATTTCAACTTCATGGTTTCCCAGTGCCACGCACACACTCCTTGAAGAAATCCCTTAAAACTGTCTGCTGCCAAATAACCTCTATACATCACTGGCCCCAAAGACGACACATGATGAAATGGCCTTACAAAACAAATCCTTACATTTCAGCCCAGCAGAGCATCCAAGTGCACAGCAAAGCCAAGACAAACACCGCGCTGCCTTCGCCTGGAAACGTATGTGGCTTGAAAATCCCCATTGTTGCTCTATCCCAGCAAATGATTCATCCTCCCCACGGGGTTTTGCCTTGCCTCCGCACATTTCGCAAGGTTCCTGGCTTTATAACAGTGTGGCGCACGCGGTGACTCCTGGCAGATTCCTCGGCTCACTTGAGAGCGAGGAGGCAGCAGCTAATCCTCCTAACGATGATTTTCCTCCTGCAGCATTTCTTCCTGCTGGCCATAGACTTACTGCTCGCCATGACCCTTTCCTGCCTCTTTTATGCCTTCGCGTGCATTTCCATCACGTTTCTGACCTGCTGCTTTATCATCTTTTCCTTCGGCACCACGGAGAGAAATGCTGATGTGAAAGGGAGAGCAATTGTAATTCTTGTGTCCAACAGTTCCATTGGGAGGATGCTTGCAAGGAACCTGGATAAAGCAGGTTTCGGGGTGTCTGCTGCACAATGGCCTGCTCAAGAGAAGAGGACAGTGACAGAAGAGTGCTCGTCAAACAGGGAGGTAGCCCAGCTCCACCTGACTGAAGACGAGTATCAGAAGACAGTGAAAACCTTCATAGAAAGCCACTTATCCCTGAAAGGTAACTTTTAGGGCAAACTTGTGGATTGTGCCTACTGTAGAAATTAAAATGCACAAGATTGTGAGATCGCAGTTCAGCAAATGAGGAAGGCAAGAATGTTTTAGAAAATGGTAATAACACTCTAACTGCATTGTGTTTTGTTGTGCAAAACAAAAATTTTGCTTTTTTCAGGGGAAAGAGCCTGCTGTGGCTATGAAAGGCCCCAGTAGACCCCCGTCCCTGGAGAAAGGCAAGGTAGGCCAAGGAAGGAGGGGCAGAAGGTCCCACCAAGGCAGAGGGCTGGACTTGCCCTGAGAAGAAAACACAGAGATGAACAAGGGGGAGCAATGCCCAGACAGTGACCTGAGGTGAAGGAATGTGTCTGATTTTTAACCTCTTCTGGATTAAAAAAACCTCAACTGAGCTCCCCCTTGACTTTTTGGCTGCTGTGGGATTCATAAGAGTCAGGTCAGAGCTTTGTGTGGCAGGCTGGGACAGTGTCTCTGAACCACACTGCCATCGTTTCTGTGGGAATACAGGACCGAAAGCAGCCTGCAGAGCTCATTTGGGACAGCACAGGGCGTGTCCTACTGAGGGGATGGCTATAAGCACTGCTGGGGAACCTCCCTCGTTCTTTCTAGGTGAAGGGTGCCAGTGGGAACACTGGCTAATGCCCTGCTATCCAGGAGTCTGTCTCTCCACAGCCATAATTTTACACCTATTGGGAGTGACAGAAAATTCAGCCTCAGCCATCAGGGCTGTAACCTCATTGCCCTCAGGGCTACAGGGTTACATGGGAAGAGGCTAACCCCTCTCCTCCACTGTGAACCTACCTAAGGGCCCTCTGAGCTGCAGAGCTCTCTCTGCTTCCCTGTACTGCCTCCTTCCTTCTCCAGCTTCTCTGTCCCTCTTCTCCTGGCTCTTCTCTCTGTGGTTTCTCTGAGGCTCCCTTTGAGGTCTCCCCAGGGCAGCCTCTCTGCTTGCTCACACTGAGCTGAGATCTCAGACAACATCCACATCTCCCCAAGACAAGTAAGACCCTTTGCACTGCTGCCCAGCACTGAAAGCTGTCTTTGTGCTCCCAGGCCCTGCAGAGGAAGGACATTTTGGAAGTCAGAGCACGCACCACGAAGCTTCCTGTACTGCAGACACCCTTTGGAGAGGCGGTAGGGAACCCTAGCCAGCACCTGCTGCTGGCTGCAGCTATTCAGGACACAGTTCTCTCACACTGCTCTTCTCCTCAGAAGCACCCAGCAGACCAGCAGTGCCTGTGCAACTCTGCATGGCCCAGGATACATCCCCCAATTCACTGCCTGCCCACAGGCTCCAGAAATGGGTCCCTGCACACCAGCAGTGGGTTTCAGACTGAGTGCTCAGCTGCCTGCATGAACGTTTAGGCTCACTTACCCTGGGAAAATTAGTCTGGTGAAACCTTCCTGTGTGGATAAGGCCTAAAAGCTCCCCGAGCTGAGTATCAGCATAATCCTGCTCTGGAAATTAACAGCAGAGGCTTTCTTAACCAGTAATGATCTGTGGGAACTGGTGATTTCTGTGGGCCTGTGCTGTTCTAATTAAATGAGACTCTGGCACAGTGATACCTGTCTTTTTTTGCTCTTGACTAGTTTGGTCCCTGTGCCAGTTAAAGGCTTTTGCAGGTGTCATGTTTTTTTGACAGGGCGATCTGTCGTAGGATCCGTGAGGTTTTACATTTAGGATCTCCTGCATAATATTCACATCACAGACGTGGATGTTGAAATGTATTTCCCAAGTGCTGACCCAATTGCATGGCAGATCAAAGCAGTACGTTGGGAGGGAAAAAAAAAAGAAAAATAAAAGAAAAATAAAAAAAGAAAGAAAACCTCACAGTTTTCTTAGATTTCTTTGTTAACAGTTTCAAGTGAGTGCTGGTATCCATTCTGCAAAATTTACTGTAAGGTGAAACATGAACACTCACCACCAACCGACTGATAATGAAAAAAATTAAACCAAATCCAAAGCCTGCATTGGTGGGTCCCCACATGCAGTTTGGTCAGCAGAACTCAGACAAAGGCAGGAGAGAGTTTGTCCTGTGGGGCAGAACCATTACACAACATTCTCCATTTAAAAACTTCTCTTACGCACTTTGTGTATGCAATTTTTAGTTTCTAAAGAAAGGAATCTCTGCTAGTTTTTATGGGGTTTGGTTTTGGGCTTTTTAAAATTATTTGTCCCCATAGGACATTTTTACCATTATATCTTTGCTATTGTAAACAAAAAGATACTTGTTCTATATAATCAAATCTTTTGAAATTCATCCTAAATGCCTTTCAAAGTAACACAGTGAAGACAGAACCCCCCAGTCATGGTTCCTTCTGGAATTAAAATACTTAAGGACAGCTAAAATAATCTGGTTTTCATTCTAGTACAGGCCCAGCAACCCAAATTTCCAGGAAGGTTAACACCTTCATTTTGCAGTGACTGTACAAATTAATAAGGTGCTATCAGGCCTAAGGAGAATCTAACAAAGATACAGAGAAATGCAAGTCAGACCCCTCCCAAATTCTTCCTTTGCTGTGTGATAGCTTAACTTGGTTCATAAAAAGCCTTTGGTTCTTCTGGCTTTTAGCCTTTCGTGCCTTTAGATCAGATATTTAAACTTTCTCTGTGACCAAGTGGTCAAAGAGACAGAGGGGAAAAAGATGAGAGAAGGAGTTTCATTGCTCACCTCCAGTAGCTGAGCTTGTACTATCAGATATTGCAAGAGCTCTTGGCATTGTGTCTGAGTCCTCTGTGATCCAGCTGCGTGACAAACTGCGGTGCCGTGTTGCTCTTTGGGCAGGTTGCCTGGAAATGCTGGCAATTGCTTCATGATTTTCAGGATTGACTGCAGCGAGGGTGGGGTAGGGCAAGCAGGAAAAAATGTACAGATGGGCAAGATCCAGCAGACAGCAACCTGACCTGACTCAAAAAGGGTTCAGACAACCAGGTGCTCACCTGGTTAACTGCTGGAGCCTCTGCTGTCACAGTACCTCGGGGCTCACCTGATCACACACACAACAGTCACAGGGCTAAGCAAAACCAGCACTGACTGTGCCAGAGGATCACACAGTGGTTTGGGTTGGGAGGGGCCTTAAAGGCCACCTCGGTCCAACCCCAATGCCATGGGCAGGGATGCCTTCCACTAGACCTGGTTGCCCCATCCAGCCTGGCCCTGAACACTTCCAGGGATGAGGCATCTTCTGTAATTCTTCAGGTTCCCACAGGAGAGATGATCCTTGATATGAGCAATGCCTCACACAGCACAGTCTCCCTCTCTTCGTTCAGATCTCTGCTATTCTGAAGTTGCTTGCAAGAGTCCTGTTGGTTTTCATTGGGTCAGGATTTCATTTCTTGTACCTGAATCTCAGATAAGACACGACAACTACTGAATTCTTTGGTACTTACCACCTTCTCTCTATCTCTATCTTTCAAATAGGAAGGACAAGAACTTCAACACGAGCAGAGAACACTATTAATTTGCACCAGTTATTTAATTCCTAAATAATGTTAGGACCCATGTCTGAAAGACTCTCTCACCACCACACTTCACCGTGGTGTTTCAGACCAGCTGGAAGTGCATGTTTCCAAGCCTTGTTCTGCAGGCTCCAAAGGGCCTGGAGAGAGCTCCCTGCACAGACAGCTAGGCCAGTGGGAGGTACTGGACTGTCATCCTTGGCCATCTGTCCTCATCTCCATGTTGCTGTTGGCAAAGTGGCTCTCATGACCTCCCCCTAAGATAGGGCAGCCAAGATCACCTTATCACTTGATCAGTTTAAATAGGTGTGTTAAATCATGTTAATCCAGCTGATTACTTTCTTGTGAGCACCATGGGACACTCCTGCAATCTCTGTGAGCAGAGCTGTGAGGACTGTCACACCAGCCTGGGCAGGTACAGCTAATCCTGGGCAAAGAAAGGTGTCCCCAGCTGCCGTGGCTTGCTCGAGGCTGTGTACTGAGATGCTGGCAGAGCTGTACAGAGCACTGAGGCATCGAGGCTTCCAGCAGCCTCGTTGCTCCTTGGACAATCTCCACCTCTTCCCAAAGGTCAGGCTGCTTTTGCAGCTCTGCTGTGCAGCAGGTAGCAGTGGTAGATGCTCTCCTGGTACTTCCCCTTGCCTTGTGCCTCTCCTTCAGCATCCCCAG
>VZRS01001709.1:537277-584809 GCA_013398055.1 Ifrita kowaldi | reverse complement strand
GACTGATAATGAAAAAAATTAAACCAAATCCAAAGCCTGCATTGGTGGGTCCCCACATGCAGTTTGGTCAGCAGAACTCAGACAAAGGCAGGAGAGAGTTTGTCCTGTGGGGCAGAACCATTACACAACATTCTCCATTTAAAAACTTCTCTTACGCACTTTGTGTATGCAATTTTTAGTTTCTAAAGAAAGGAATCTCTGCTAGTTTTTATGGGGTTTGGTTTTGGGCTTTTTAAAATTATTTGTCCCCATAGGACATTTTTACCATTATATCTTTGCTATTGTAAACAAAAAGATACTTGTTCTATATAATCAAATCTTTTGAAATTCATCCTAAATGCCTTTCAAAGTAACACAGTGAAGACAGAACCCCCCAGTCATGGTTCCTTCTGGAATTAAAATACTTAAGGACAGCTAAAATAATCTGGTTTTCATTCTAGTACAGGCCCAGCAACCCAAATTTCCAGGAAGGTTAACACCTTCATTTTGCAGTGACTGTACAAATTAATAAGGTGCTATCAGGCCTAAGGAGAATCTAACAAAGATACAGAGAAATGCAAGTCAGACCCCTCCCAAATTCTTCCTTTGCTGTGTGATAGCTTAACTTGGTTCATAAAAAGCCTTTGGTTCTTCTGGCTTTTAGCCTTTCATGCCTTTAGATCAGATATTTAAACTTTCTCTGTGACCAAGTGGTCAAAGAGACAGAGGGGAAAAAGATGAGAGAAGGAGTTTCATTGCTCACCTCCAGTAGCTGAGCTTGTACTATCAGATATTGCAAGAGCTCTTGGCATTGTGTCTGAGTCCTCTGTGATCCAGCTGCGTGACAAACTGCGGTGCCGTGTTGCTCTTTGGGCAGGTTGCCTGGAAATGCTGGCAATTGCTTCATGATTTTCAGGATTGACTGCAGCGAGGGTGGGGTAGGGCAAGCAGGAAAAAATGTACAGATGGGCAAGATCCAGCAGACAGCAACCTGACCTGACTCAAAAAGGGTTCAGACAACCAGGTGCTCACCTGGTTAACTGCTGGAGCCTCTGCTGTCACAGTACCTCGGGGCTCACCTGATCACACACACAACAGTCACAGGGCTAAGCAAAACCAGCACTGACTGTGCCAGAGGATCACACAGTGGTTTGGGTTGGGAGGGGCCTTAAAGGCCACCTCAGTCCAACCCCAATGCCATGGGCAGGGATGCCTTCCACTAGACCTGGTTGCCCCATCCAGCCTGGCCCTGAACACTTCCAGGGATGAGGCATCTTCTGTAATTCTTCAGGTTCCCACAGGAGAGATGATCCTTGATATGAGCAATGCCTCACACAGCACAGTCTCCCTCTCTTCGTTCAGATCTCTGCTATTCTGAAGTTGCTTGCAAGAGTCCTGTTGGTTTTCATTGGGTCAGGATTTCATTTCTTGTACCTGAATCTCAGATAAGACACGACAACTACTGAATTCTTTGGTACTTACCACCTTCTCTCTATCTCTATCTTTCAAATAGGAAGGACAAGAACTTCAACACGAGCAGAGAACACTATTAATTTGCACCAGTTATTTAATTCCTAAATAATGTTAGGACCCATGTCTGAAAGACTCTCTCACCACCACACTTCACCGTGGTGTTTCAGACCAGCTGGAAGTGCATGTTTCCAAGCCTTGTTCTGCAGGCTCCAAAGGGCCTGGAGAGAGCTCCCTGCACAGACAGCTAGGCCAGTGGGAGGTACTGGACTGTCATCCTTGGCCATCTGTCCTCATCTCCATGTTGCTGTTGGCAAAGTGGCTCTCATGACCTCCCCCTAAGATAGGGCAGCCAAGATCACCTTATCACTTGATCAGTTTAAATAGGTGTGTTAAATCATGTTAATCCAGCTGATTACTTTCTTGTGAGCACCATGGGACACTCCTGCAATCTCTGTGAGCAGAGCTGTGAGGACTGTCACACCAGCCTGGGCAGGTACAGCTAATCCTGGGCAAAGAAAGGTGTCCCCAGCTGCCGTGGCTTGCTCGAGGCTGTGTACTGAGATGCTGGCAGAGCTGTACAGAGCACTGAGGCATCGAGGCTTCCAGCAGCCTCGTTGCTCCTTGGACAATCTCCACCTCTTCCCAAAGGTCAGGCTGCTTTTGCAGCTCTGCTGTGCAGCAGGTAGCAGTGGTAGATGCTCTCCTGGTACTTCCCCTTGCCTTGTGCCTCTCCTTCAGCATCCCCAGACTTCAGTTTGCCATACAGTTTAGTCCAGAAAGGCACTCTTGGGACGGATATCCAGAAAGGAAGACCCTACAGTGAGCCTGAACAGGAGACAGAGACATTGGAACTGCTGCCTTGTGTGGTGGACACACCACAGAAACTCCTTTGCTTCCTTAGGATGCCAGTGTGGTTGACCAGGTTATTTTATTAGAAGGTAATCCTTACTCACTCTCCATGCTATGCTGACCTTAGGATAAAGGCAAGGCCATACAGCCATTCCTACGCTCAGAGCAGAGGGGAAGTTCAGCTTTCTTTTGGAACAGTATAGCTTAGTGCATGGCACAAGCAGCCATTCCCACCTGCTGCAGAGATGGATTGAACAGATGCAATAATCATTAACTGCAATAAACTACAAGGGAGTAGGGATGAGTAAAGCAAACAAAATCACACACTCATGCAATTTTAAAGAGTACTGCATTATTTAACTTCACTCAGCTGCAACAACTGCAGGCCACCTTAGATAAATCAGTCCATTTTCCAAGCTGTAAAAGACCATGCTTGGACTTATGAGTGAAATGAATAATTTTTGCAGCGATGCTTTCGTGCCTTTAGTGGGGGTTATCCAGAAGTCTTTGAAAAACTGGCTTGCAATTATATTGCCTTCCTGTCTCTTGGGGATTTATCAAAAGGATTGATACAGCAGCATCAGGGCTATGAAACAACCCAGAGACAGGAAATAGATCTCATTCTGAAACTATAGGCTGGGAGGAGTTATTTATTTTAAGATGAAGGGGAGCTCCCCAGTCAAAGCTTCTTTTTAAAAATAAGGATCTATGCATCATCTAGAGTCAAGTTTTCTTTTTCCAAATGAAGCCCTGCATCCAGTACCTACATTTTATGGGAGGCCAATTTTCACTTCCTTGAAGTGGTTTTGTAATTTCTTGTTTCGACAGACGACTTCTCTGCCAAGAGCTGAGCACCCAGGACATACACATAGAACCTCAGGATTCAAGTGTTACACAATCCAGAAAAGCTGCAGCAACACTTCTCCTCCGTCCCCATCCCTCACTCATTGCCAGTGGGCAGAGCCCATTTGGGTTCAAAACCTCCATCCCAAAGCTTTGGTTTTTTGTTGGTGGCTGGAGGATCACTGCTTGCAAACCAAGATCTTTAAGCAATAATTAAAAATGCATGTTGGTCTGCCCTGTGTTAAAAAGAGGGTTACTTATCGGGATGCATTCAGAACACGTTGCCATGCTCACCACTAACACCAGCCACGAGTACAACATGGAAAGAGAAGGACGTGAAAGAGCCATGTGCTCCCAAGGCCTTTTTTATCTTTCTTCCAAATCTTCTGTTTGCAGACAGGAACAGAAATGGATCATTTCTCAAAAAGAAACTAAACAAAGCCCAGGCAGTTGGATACTTATGTTATACTGGCTCCTAAATTCTGCCAGAAGCCATTTTTAGCATCCTAAAACAGTACCCTCTTCACACTGCCCCCGTTTAACTCATGTGAATTTTGGTCCTAAACCGTAAGTTTATCCTACAACAACCCCTAGACAAGAGTTGATTTCCAAGCTGCATCAATCATTAAACCACACAAGACTGAAGAGTATTTTTAGAGATTGCCAGAAAGATACCTATATTTATGATATGTTGTTCTTGAAACACATTTTCATGCAACTGCAGTGGCAGGATTAGAGATGCAAAATAAAATAAACCCAAAAGTATCTGGGAAGCTGTTTGTTTACCGCTTATGCATGATGCTAAACTAATCTCTGATTCTGGAAGTCATTGGAAATAATCACAGGTGTAACATAACCTTTACACTAAGTCAAAAACTTCCCAGACAAGACCTTAGCTTTGCACTGGTTTAGAGATATTGTCTTTCATTAACCAGAGCTGGCCAGCTTCTGACCAGAAAATATTTTTGAAAAATACCAGATTAAAGCCCAAAGAGTTCTCCAAATCATAATAATGGGTTTTTTTCAGAAAGTGTGTCTGCACCTGTATTTTTTTTTACTCCACCCCTCACCTCAGTCTTTCAGAAAAGTTTTCTAGAGGTCAGTTTTAACAGGGAATGGGAGCCAAGTGAGAAAAAGATTCCTGCAGCTCCAGTTTCCCATGTTACTGTGTTTGGAGATGGAAACTGCTGAACAGTTCCAACATGTGCTTAGAGACTTAATTTGAATTATGTGGCAAAACTGAATATGCATAAAAATTGAACACTTCTGTATATGATAATGAAACACTTCCCTGATACAAATAAATTAGCTATGATTACAGAACTTCTGAGTAGATTATTTATTTTAAATCTACTCTTTTCATATTTCCCATTGAACAAACTGTTTTCCCAACACTTACGCTGCAAACTCCAAGGTAACACACAAGGATTGTGTGGCATTTTTAGCAGGAAAAGGGGGGCAAGAGCAAACTCTTGTACAGAGTTCTCCTTGCAACAGGACAGAGGACTTGGCCAGGTCTATGGTCAGCTCAGCCCCTGGAGCTTTACTTTAGACTACACCATTCCTCTGCTTTCCTGGGGAGGTCCTGAGGGGAAAAGTCTGGCAGGTACAGCCTGCGGCACTAAAGCTCTTAAAAATCCCAGCACAGAGCTGAATTTCACCCCTTGGTAGGCTGACTTAGTTAAACTGACTTCAAAAAAATGGCGTAAGCTTAGACCAGGCAACCATCTGCCACCAGAGGGTTAAAAATCAACCTGTTTTTCACATCCATTGAATTATAAATGCATGTGGTGAGAACATTTTAGACCTGATGCTTCATTATCATTAGTCAAATAATTTGTTCTGACTATGTTATCAAAAAGAAGGAGTACCTTCCTTCTGATCTTAGGTGCTTTTTCCTGGTTTCTAGAACTACATTTATTCTTAAGTATTCACTGCTCTGCTTTGGTCAAATAGCTTGAAATCTATAAGCTGTCTGATAAGAAATTACCCTGCCAGGCAGCAATCATTTCTAACCCCCGACTGGATGTAAGTAACTTTTTAAATCACCAGACTGAGGCACAACAAATAGTTATTTTCAATAATGAATAGTATTCATATTTCCTCCCATAAAAATGTTTATCACCAGAAAAGCATTCCCAGCGGTTATTCCAGACATTTACACCTGTATGTGTCTATCCGGCAAAATACCTGACTGCTTTTCCCATAGGCTTTTCCCTCTAGGTCTCAGAATTAGTGTTTAAATTCCATTCTGCCTTGTCTTCGAGGTGGAAACACAACATACACACCACAGAAGTCCATTTAAACCTTTGAGCAGTGCCAAAATCCATTAGCCCAGAAAGTTTTTGATTTTTCTTATCCCGTTCTGGATTTGAACTGCTCTTTTCCTGTAAGAGTTCAAGTGCCTGTCCTTCATTACAGCCTTGTTTTCCCCACACCCATTTTAAGTAGTCATCGTTAAATTAACTGAGATGTCACCAATCTAAAGCTAAAACTCCTTTCAGGTTACTTGCCTTCCTCTCCCTCCCTTTGGCCACCTTTGTGGTTTCATATTAAATATACTAAAAATGCATTTTCTCTTTTGTTGCTACCCAAGACTTGCACAAAATTGGGAAAGCTTTTAGTCCTCATCAGAGATTTGAATTTCCATCCTGTTTTAAGTTATGGACAGCACACTTTCCAATGAATAAACACACTAATGGAAAATTCCCGAGCAGTTCCCATAACCATACATACAACATTAACTAATTTACCAGGTATCAAACTGCAAAGCGAGGGACCAGGTCCTTCTTATCCATCCAAGAACAGCAGACTCCAGAGTTATTTATATAAGGTCCAGAAAATAAAAAATACAGGCAGAAATATGAGAATAAATTATAACCTTAAAGAAAAAGTCTGTAATAATGTAACAGAAGCAAAGTCCCCAAATGTTTGGATGCCGGAAACAGAGGTGACAGGAGTAATGCTCCTGTCATCCATTTGCTCTCTGCATCCCTTCTTTAGACCTCTCCAGCAGATTTTTTTATTCATGCCACCAGCTCCAGGGCACAGATCATGTCTGTCTGCGTCAGTCATGTGGATACTGATGCAAAACAGGTCGATGCATTGACTCTGCAACTCAGACATGGGAGCAGGTAAAAGGAGACTTTGACTCTTAGCTCTGTTTTCTGAGAAGCAGAGAGGCAAAGTGCTGAGAAGGACAATTCTTGGCCAGAAAAAAGTCACCTGGAGTTTTCTTGGGCTCTTGCTAGGACACTAGGGAGGTATTTTCCTTCATCCCTTACTCTGGCTCTCTCTAACCAAGGCCAGGCAGGGCACTTTCCTCAAGCAGGAAGTCACTGTCTCCTCCAACAGCAGCCAGCCTTTCCCCTCTCCCATGGATATGCTGTCTGCAGACAATCTGGAGCAGCCACCAGGTTTTATGGACATATGGCTCCTAAGCAGACACTGCATTCCTATGTGTCAGAGCCCTTTGGCACCCTATTCTGAAGTTACACAAACAAACAGATAAAAATCCCCTCTCAAAGGTTGTTCACTACAGCACAGACAGAAAGGCCCCAGTTCTAATTCATTTGTTCTACAGAGTAAAAGACTTTTGTACCTGAATATGCCACCCCTGTGATATTTGGACATAATGGCTTGGCATTACAAAGGGAGTAAGTGCCTTAAAGAGAACAGGTCTCATTCAGCGATGGTTTCTAATAAATGCCATTTGATTTTTCCTCAAGCCTATTTCTTGGAAAATACTTCCCTTGCTTTGGCTCTAAGAAAAGCAATTTGCTAAGATTTGTCTGATCATAAAATTGATTTGACCTTCTGCAAATAATCTGACTTTCCAGTGGGTTGCTGAACTTTTTGAAGGGCGTTAGGTTGTTCATAGAACACAGCTTTCTCCTGTTTATTCTGGACGGCCTCTTCAGATAATTGATGGAAACACTTCCAAAGCTTTTGTAAAAATAACTTCAATGAACTGATTAAAAAAATAAAGATTTGAAATTCCAATGGAATATGTTATTACACTTTTCAGTGGACGCAGGGAGGAATAACTATCTTTGAACCAGATCTGTTTCTAATGCTGTGAGTCTTGCACACTATGGCCCCCTCCTCCCCAGCATGGATCCCTGCTATTAAGCTCATTACCTTCAGCTTTTTAATTAAAATGAGTTGCAAGTGGCAGGATTTCGTCTGTACCCCCATGTCTTTGGAGAAACATCACCACGTAACTCAAGAATGAGCCAGGTGAATTAACTTAGCTCATACCCTGTTGATTTGGCAGGCATGTATGGGAAGATGAGGAAGCCATCAATCCTGGTATGGGATGAAGGGGCACCAGACACATGCAGGTTACCCGAGAGAAAAACCTCCTGTGAGGGAAAGAAGGCTTTCAAGGCTCCACGCAGGAACTGCTTATTGCAGGCAGGTACATCTGAGCATATTGCATTTCTCTGACAATGTCTATATGAGGGGCAAAAGGTCTTTAAAATGTTGCAGACAATACAGGGTATTTTTCTTAACATTCTTTCCAAAATTTCAAAAGCAAAGCCCTTGTTTGTGGCCACTCCTCACCAAGGCTGGTCATGGACAGCTTAACATGTGGGTTTAAAGGTTTTAGCTAATGTTTTAGAAAACTCTTGCTCTTTTAGACTGGACTTCTAAACAAGACTACCTGGGTAGGACAGAGCCAACAAGTGCAGAATCACCCCTGCAAAGCTCCCACTGTCGCAGGGACCGCCTGAGTTCCCTCCTCCCGACGTGGAAAATAAAAGCCCATGGCTCCCATCAGCAAAATGCAATTCAGTAATTGGCAGCACCAGGCCTTTATCAGACGGCAGAAATCCTCCTCCTGGTTTGCTCTTCCCACAGAAAATTCTGCTGCTTTAGCATCCTCTTGGAAGAGCTGTGTTGTCAGGGCTAGTTGTTTGTAAGAAGGAAGACTTCCTGATTAGAAATAACCCTCTAATTAAAGCATGGATTTATTTACTTACATGTCACAGTCATTTGTAGTTACTTATTCAATCATAAATTACAAACAACACTATTTAGTTTTAGCTGCATGTGAAATCTCCTCTGTGAGACTGTCACCATTTGAAGGTGTTCTCTGGACTTGTAAAAGCCTCCACAGCAGAGGGAGGTTCTGGCCCCAAGGAAGGGATGACTCTGGCTGTGGTGTCCCAATGCACTTGGCAAAAGAGCACTGACAAAAAAAATTGTAAGATCAGGCAGCTAAGCACTCCTTCATGAAACAGCAGGAAAAAGGAGGTGCCTCCTCCTTTCCTAAGTGACAAGTATTACATGTGGAATAGATCCCAGAAAGATGAGGTAAACAATCAAGAATTCTCTCCCAACTGCCTGATTCTCCCCCTCTCTCCTTACTTACCACAAGCCCCTCTGGATCCCAGGCAGCCAGCACTGGGAGGTGCAGCACTGATGGTCACCCTGCTAAACCTCCTGCTGCTGCTTCCATGACCCAGGTCACATTTGCACAGTGTGGAGGGAGCTCAGCCTGTGAGCAGCCCTGGTGCAAAGGGCAGTAGTAGGAGTGGGACAGGGAGCAGAACACCCAGGCTGTTCACTCTTGGAATCCAAACCCCATAAAGGCTGTGCTGAAGATGCTTTCTTTATTTGACACATTAATGTTGTCTTTTGCTATTGAGTGGTTGAACAGCATCACTTTTCTATTCGCAGCTCTCTGCTTCACAGTCCTCTTTCACCCACTGAACTGTGTCCTGACTCTCCTGAAGAGAAGCCCACGGCTGCTTGTGCCTCTGCTGAAGTCCAAAAACTGACAGATGAGGCAGCACCCCCACAGCTCAGTTACCTGCCAGGGGTAAGCAGCACCTCCTGCACCAGCAGCTCTTGCCTCTGCTGAGACAGGGAAGGGGCACCCAGGCAGTAGGGAGAGGGCTGGGAGAGCAGCTTGAGAGCAGCCTCCTGCAGCACTGACACCCGAAGGCTGCTGCCTTTCTGCATCAATGTGGCCCTGAGGAGCCCAGCCCAGGGCACAGCAGTAGATTCAAAGCAGTAGCAAACAAAGACCAGCCAGCTCAGTCTCCAACACAGAGGCAGAGCATTAACTGCTCTCCAGCATCTCAATGGATTTTAAGATGAACAATAGTTGCTCTTAAAGGGCAAACCCCAAAATATCCTGTCTCTTGTTCATTGCTGGATCATCTCTCCCCAGTTCCTGTATTCTCACTGCTGCAGACTCTGAAGGCTTTTGAATTACTCCAGCAGATGGTACGAGACCAATTGAAATGGTGTTCCCCAACATCCCTGCTTGAGAGGAAGCACCTAGAGCACCCTATGATTCTCTGGTCCAGGCTTTAGGACAGGAGAGAAAACAGAAAAAAAACCTAAAAACAGCAAATAAAAAGCCAGACAGCTCATGAGATGACCTGCCAGTGTCCCCACTGGTCAGTCTAATCTTTTCTTGCTAAAGGGGAGAGGGTCCCTGGCTCTTCATCTAACACTACCACAGGTGTCTGATTCTCAGTAGCATCTTTAACCTTTCTGGTGTTGGATCAGGGCCATAAAGCAGGCTCTGGATGCTGCATGGAACACAGAGGTGGATACAGCCTGTTGGCCCCTGCCCTGTGTCTCCAGTTGCCACTGCAGCAGCTGGGACAAGGCAGGACCTGCAGCCAAACAGCAGCAGGAATGAACTCAATTAAATGAGTGAACAGCACTGAAGAGCTAAAACTGTCCTGCTGTCTTTCAGCCAGGAAGGAAACCCACGGAGCACTACACATTAACACTGCCACACCACAATGAAAAAAGGAAGCAGAGCTGGGATCAGAAGTGACAAACTCCTGGCAGCAGGGGATTATGAGTGGTGACTTCAATTGCAAGACAACGAAAAACTGTGGATGAAGACAGAAAACATCTTCAGAACCATGACACAGGTCTCCAGCTCCCTTGCAAGTCCAATCTGTAAGGAAGAGAACACTGAGACACTGAAATTTTGGGTTGTTCATTACAATGCTGTACTGTGCACACTGGGATATGCACAGAGGAAAAAACATCTGAGGTGAAAGGAAATAAAGGAAGAACTCTGCTGGGAAGCAAAATGCTAGGGCTTGGTTTTCGTTATCTAAAGCCACAACTCAGAACTGCCTGACTGATGATAAGAGATGTCACCCACCCAGGGAGCTGGATCCAGGGAGGAAAAGGAAAGCTTTCAAAACAGCTTCTGTAAGACATTAAACCAGCTTAATATCAAATCAGACCGAAAACAAACATTTTAATTCCGTAACATCAAAGCACTGAGAGAGAACATGCTAAAGCAGAAAATTCCTGAATTAAAAGCTGGAGGTTTTAGTCTTTACACATTTGGCAAATAACCAGTTACATGAATAATGCCAACCCTATATATTCTGCAGAATGTCCCAGGAAATGTTTCCTTTAGTCAGAACCCTGCTTTGAGCCAGTGTTGTCAAGTCCCTCAGTGCACAACCCCCTTCTGTGCACGCAACCCTGCACAATTTCAGCTGATAACCATTATTTTCTCCTCCAAAATACGGCAGCGGACATGTGTGGGCTGCTGCACGGCTCTTGCTTCTCTCCCAAAGTGACCTTCAAGCAAAGGATGCTGCCTGCTTGTATACACTGTAGTATTTATGGTCTGAAATTAGACACACTATGTGAGCAAAGCTCCTGAAGACCTCGGTGGAAGTTTTGCTGGCCTGAGGACTTAGGAATGGCCTACATTTGTTTATAAAGCTTCCCAGTCCATTGGGATGCAGGGAACTACTGTGTGCAAGCATAAAATTATGACTGTGAGGCAATACCACCATGAGATACATTATAATACAACTGCACTTAAAAGTATGTTTAACACAAATTAGTTATATCAAACCAACATTGAAGTTATAGACTGCTGAAGCTGACTAAGGGATCTGAATGCCCAGATGCTTTTAATTTGAGTGGGAATGAGGGATTTGAATTCCTTAAATAGTGTTGAATGTTTCATCACTAACATATGACACAAAAAAATTAAAGCAACTGGCTCTTCAAGCCTACAAACCTGGCCAAAAGATTCTGGCAACATCTTTTTAGACACATCTCCCCAAACACAGAGCCATTAAAATTAGCGATTCAGAAATTCCTGAAAATATTCCAAGTCTTGATGAAGGTTTTCAGAAAAAACCCAGCAATTCCAATGTGTTTTTCTATAGATCACTTTGATCCATTTAATAAAAATGTAACTGGGCTATAAGAGTCTGCCTAAAGAAAAACAGCTTTAGCACCAAATCCTGTGTCCTGCAACTCAGAACAGAAACAACTGGTCATCCAAGACCTGTTCTTTCACCTCAATCTCAACTGCAACACTTCCATTTTTTAAACCTTTTTAAGAAAGCATAGAATTGCATTTCAAACAGAACAGATTTTCCTGGGCAACACTGTAAAATTATTTCCCAACAGAACCAAAATGTTAGTAGTGATGGAAATGCAGAGAGAAGCTCGTTACACGAACACATCCTTTTAGCATTCAAAATTATGTTAATAACCAATCTACAAGCCAATATTATTCCTTTAGAGATGTCTGCATGCCTGTCAAAAGATACTAAGAAAGCATCCCCTTGGGTTAAATACTCTGCAGAACTGTCACTCCCTTAGTAGCAGTCTCTCTATTTTGGGGGCACTTTTCTCCTGACTTTCCTAAGCAGGGGTCAGCCACGGAAACAGCTCCACTGAAGCCAGAGCAGGCACTACCCACCTCCACAGTGGATATTGGGAGGTGTTTCAGATAGCCTGAGGTGAAAAATTTCCCTTCATGTGTTTATTGTATTCAGGGAAGGATAAAGAGGGAAGAGAAGGCAGGGAAGCAAAATAATGATTAGTGTAATGGGATTTGCTATTCTTGTTAATAGTTTAATCAATATAAACATATACAGAACCCTCTTACAGGACTGCCGTGCTCAAGTGTCTCTATATTTAGCTCAACACTCTTAGGCCATGGTTAGCATCACCTGCATCTCTACTACACACTTCTGCAACAAAAAAAAAAAGGCGGGACTGGGATTTCCTGTGTCTAAAACTCAGCCATGCCCAAGTGACCATGCCATGGTGTGTCCTGGCTGTGCTGGATACTCCAGACACACCATATGGAGGTGACAGGTCCCAGGACAGGTGGAACTTGCTCAATATGAGCAGGATAATCTTATGGGTGCTGTGCTCCAAGGCGCTGCTTGCACCAGACTTGCAGGTGGAGCCACACGTGCTTCTGCACTGGAGACAGCCCAACACTTCCAAGGCTTTGCAGATCACACACACTTGGATCCTGTGCTTGTCGCACAGTTTTTCCTTGGAGGAATAACTTAGCAGCAGCCCCAGACTTGAGTGTTCATCAATGAGATACTGAAGAGATGCAAAAGATAGGAAAGCACACAGTCACCAAGGGACAGGGCAGAACTGGTCCCAGCACCCATGGAGGTCACTGCAGTGAGGTTGGTGGTGCCCCACTGGCTTTGCTGAGTTTTGCCCTAGAGCAGTTGTATTTGCTATTTCATATCATGACACTTATGGGATATTACTGGTGTCATTCCACAGGACACAGCATGTGTTCTAAGGAGCCACAGGCCTTCCTTACAATCCTTTACCTTGATTTTAGGCAGAGAGAGAGAAAGTTTGACTTAACTTTTGCTTTCATCTGTCTAAATAGTGCCAAAAGCATATATAAACATCCTATTGGCGTATCAGTACAAAGCTCATTTAAAAGGCTTAAAACTGACTTTGAAATAAGCTGAGACAGTCTCCAAATTGACAAGTGCAAGGCAGGGGGGAAATAATCTCTACTAAAGGCAGATTTCCCTGTGGAACAGCTTTCCCCACTGCCAAGCTCGAAGGGAGGGGGCACTCCCCCATCCAAAAGCTGTCCCCGCAACCTCACGAGAGGGAAGTTGTGGCATTTATAGCTGCTCATCTGTGAGCAGGCACATCACTGAAACAGTGACTGCCACAGGCAGCATCCATCCGAGGAGCCTGGATTCCATGTCCCAGAGCACAGGAACTCGGAAACGTGAACTCACAGGATTAGTTTGCTATAATGTATCTAATTTATTTTGGCATTCCCTAGGGATGAAAAAAAATAGCAAAAAATAACTATGGGCAATGCTGTTGTATCAGCTCTGAGAAGCATGAAAAGCCACAACTGCAAGAAAAAATGTCTTATGGGTAGGTGAGTTATTTTGGCCTTTCAAATATTTTTTTTTAATAAGAAACAACTCACAAGTTCCCGTTGTGCCACTTGGATGCACTTTGCACTGCACTGTGTCACAGGTCAGCTCATGCCCAAGGCAAAGCCTGAAATACCACACAAACACATTCAAACAGATGCAAATACTGATAACTCAGCAATACAGGAAAAGTTCCACGCTTCCAAGGAGAAGTTGAATAACAATCCTATCTTGCCAAGGGCCAGTGGAACAAATCTCAAACACTGTTCAAAACCCTAAATACAGCTGAATCCTCATTTCAGAAGAGGTCTCCCCCTCCTCTGCCTCTTTTCCAATGGATGTGAGAACCTGTCCCCCTGTATAGACAGGGCAGTGAAACTGACAGGGAGCATTACAGAGTGTGACCTGGGGAAAAGAGAAAGCCAAGGGGTCTGGAGTCCTAATCCAGTGTTCCAGGAGCCATTTATGTGCCAGACAGGCTTTGGATAATGCTGCTGACCAATCACATCACAACATTTGAACTTGAACATTTCTGTCAAAGAAATCTTAACGAGTTTGAGTTTAGGAAATTGAGATCAAGCCCATTAGACATTGGTTGTCCCACCAATTGGTCAGTTCTCCTAATGAGGAAAATTCAGTGAAACTGCTTTCTTGGGAGCTTGCTTATAAAGCAAGTTCAGAAGCCAAGCAAAAATTCCAGTTGCCTTGGTTATTCCCTATTTGTAGAACTACTGCTGCTGCTTGGAGAGCTGTCAGAAACCTGTTCTACATTGCCACTCTCTATCAGCCTCCAAAACCATCATTGAGGGGCTGAGGCAAAGTGGAACAAAATCAACAACTTGTACTTCACACACTAATTATTGAGTGAGTTTCAATTAGATATTGTGTTTTATTAGTTGCTGCATGCACACTCCAACTCTGTTCTTACATTTAATACTTGTCACACAAGTAAGTTACACTTACACATTTAATACTTCCAAAATGCAAAACATCTGGATAACTAGAGCTGTACTGCTGGGAAGATTCCCCTACCATCAATACGAGATTACTGGCTCTGACTTAGTTAAATCAACCTGGATTCATGCTAGTGGATGAGTGTAAATTAGCCCTAGTAGAACCAGAGGTCTAGAATGGATTTCCAGAGGTTATTTAGTCCACTGGCCTGTGTAGGGGAGGCATAGACCATTCCTGATAGACTTTAGCTTATTTTGAAAGAGTCACAGACCTCTCCCAGGGAATCTGCTCCAGTCCTTCACACTCCCTTAGTATCAGATGAATTAATAAGAAGAAAGTGCCCCAATTTTCCCTTGAAGCAATTTAGCCCAAAGCTTCTTGTCTTAACTGCCAGGATCAGGAAGACCAAATTATTGCCTTTTTCCTTTGCAGCAGCTGACAGTGTTTGGGGGAGAAACACATTCTTCCCCTCAGCCTCCCTCTCCTGAGGATGAAATCCTCTCCGTCTTCCCTAGCAAACTGAGCCTTTTGGACCCTGGATCAGTCTTCCTGCTTTCCTTTTCAGGCTCAACCCAGTCCAGCTCAACTTCGAAGTACACTAGGCAAAAGGAAACACTCCTGCTTGCTGGATTATTGCACTTGCCACAGGGGGAACAGTCCTGCTCATACACTTAATGTGCCGTTTTCTGCAACAACATGGTGTTGTTTATTGATGATCAGCTTGTGAGCCATTGAAATCTTCCATCCTTATTGATAAGTCAACTACACACGTAGCTGTTGATCCCCAACCTGTCATAGCTACACAATAACCTATATCAAGAGTTTATTGCAATACACAAATCTGTATCAGCAGAGAGACAATGCACTGTGCCAGCTGGATGGCAAGCATCGAGTTTTTACCACCTCTCCACTTGCAAACATCATACTGAATTCTAACCCTGCCCAGTGTGCCCACAGCCTTTCCAAAGTGTTGCCAGCTGCAAGTTTAAACTGCGTGTTCTCTCTTGCATCAGCCATTCCACAGGTGTAAACAAAAGACAGATGCAAACCAGAACCCTCCTCAGACACATCCCTGTCAATTTTCCAACCAGTTTTGCATCCAGATATTTTCATCTATGTCATCATCACAACAGCACATGTGAAGCAGCTTCAGAACTCAAACCTTTGAGTCTTGTGTCTCAAAAAATATTATGCTGCCTGTTACTTATCCCCTCAATTTCTTCTCAGTGCTCTCCAATAGTTTGGTTATTTGTTCCAGTGTTTTTCCAGGAACTAAGGCTAAGTTGACAGGTCTATAACTCTAGACCTGCTTGTTAGCACCACTTTTGGACCTACAGCTCAAACCTGCACTCCTGGGCTTTGCTCCAACAGGCCACTTTAGCACATATTTAATTAAGAGGGAGAGACATCTGTGGCTGTAGAGGGGTTGAGTCACATGCTTATTGCTACACATGTGCTTGGATGCTTTTCTGGTTTCTAAGAATAGATACATTTAAAAAACCCAAACAGACAAAACCCAACACACCAAACCCAAGCGAAACAGAGATTTATTTTCATACAATGCTTATGACTTTAAGAATGGAAATACCCACAAATACTAAACATTGATTCAGACTTTTCACTCATCCTAGGAAATAATTTTCCGATACCCTGTGACCATCTCCACTATGGTGACTTCTTTTATTACTGTGCTGCTTCATTCCCTTGTTTTGTTAGATCTCTCTCAAATCCCCCATAATACCTATTACATTATGCCTCCAGCACATTCTCCAGCCTTATTAGCCCTTCCTTTCAGGGAGATAATGAATTGATTAGATGTCACTTAGTCTGTCATGAACTGCTATTGACACCTCTTGCAACAGTTTTCTGTGCATTCCANTTTTTTGAGGCTTTTTGGTTCCAGTTTTTTTAATTGCTAAATAAACCGGTTTTTATTTTGATTTAACATCCGAAATCATCATATTTTCATAACACAAATGTACTTTTATGCTTCTGGAAGACAGAACACTGACAGCTCTGGAGAGCAAGACTAATCTCACTCCCACGCCAGCTCTGCCCAGATCAGCTCACACCAACAGAGCAATTACATCTCCTGACTTTAGGATTACCTGTAGCAATATCCCAGGAGGAAGCAGCACACTGAAAACAATCCACACAATGGTGAGGCTCACCCAAAATCCTCTGCTACTCTCCACTACCACACCCCAGTTCAAGAAACATCTCCTAACCTCCCCCCTAGGGCAGCTTGACTTAAATACAGCCCTGGATCTGATGCTGCTGCTTAGCAAATGAACCACTTACAGCTGTGGAGTGGGAGGGATTCTCCCCACTGGCAATCCCTCAGCCCTGCCAGTCCAATGGATAATTGTCACTCGAACAGAGTCACCTGGATCATCAGGTGCTGAGCCCCAGCCCCTAACTCGCATGAGCTTTGCTCTGCTAGGTTTTCCCTGTTGCTTTCACTGCTTGTTCCTCGCTTCCAAGCCCTGGATGGATGTGGTCAGTCAGGTTTTCTTCCACACCTCTTCTAACTTCTTCATTCTCTCCACATGAATCATTTCCCCAGATCAGCAAAGAGACCTCAAAGCACGCTGCTTATTCCAAACTAAATTTATCTTATGCATACAGAATTGGGGAAGAATTCCAGCTACCAGAGCTCTCTTGCAAGCTAATTATTCTTCAAAGAAGTTCTAGGCAGTCCCAGGGAGCATCTAACTATTGATTTTCTACTCTGTATAATTTCCCTGCAAAATGTAATCATTCTCCTTCTGTCTCACACCGTCACTTGTCTCTCAGAACAACCTGGGAACAATAAAAGAGTGGAATAGAGGGCACCAAGAAGGGCACCATCAAAAAATATATCTCTGTACAAGCAGAGTCTGTAAAAGCAAACCCAAGAAATGTCTGTAGACCTTGTTTAGTATTCATCAGCCAGTGTAGTGAATAACTGAAACCCAAATGTAACTGTTATGAAAATTCAGGCTAGAAGGAAATCAAATGGAGACAGCGTTCTCAGGATGCTGCCATTTCAGAGTTTCTCATTTCTGGATTTCTAGCATAAATGTACCACAGAGAGAAATGTTATTGAATATATTGGTTGCTTACAAATGGCTACATTTTTATATAAATTCACTTCTTGAAAAAAAAAAGAGAAAAGGATTTGGCAGTCAGAGACTCCAAGGAACTGGCCTAGTATAAATCTATTCCTAACACATGATTTTATGGAACAACAAAGTAAAAATGGAATTGAGACCAGCACACCTTCAAAACCCTGTTGTGCAATATTAAGCTGGGGTTCTCCCTCCATCTCCTTGCACAAGAAAGCCCTTGACACATGATTAACTTCATAAACATTAAGAATGCCTCTTGGCTTCAGAAATTTAGCACCTTTAAATACACCTGTAATCAGAATATTTCAGCAGATACTGACTTCCATGCTGCTGCTTAATTCCTATTGTTTGCTATGAGCTCCAGCCTACTTAAGGACACCATCGAATCATCCTTTGGCACTGCCCAGTGAACTGCTTTGCTGAGGGACAGACAGCCTCTGGAGGGGCCAGAAACACCTTTATCATAATCAGACAACACAGACAGGAAGATAAGTGCTTGTTAGGAGGGAACAGAGAGAACAGGGTAGAACTGCCCACGTCAGTGCTGCCAAAATTCTGTGATGTAACTTTAAGCCACTCCCTGAGCGTTTCAATCAGGACAGGGCTGCACAAGGCCAGCTCCACGAGCTGCCTTTGGGTCCCTGTTGACCTTTGTCAAGGATTTGCTCTTCCCTCGTGGTATGGCCATGACAGGGTAAAGAACTGATTTTGATTTCTTCCATGCCTAGGATTAGAACCTTGCAGAACCTGGGACACATGTTGGCTCTGAGGCTGTGCCACCCAAACTTGAGCCTCGTTTAATCAGGTTTTGTCACCCCCTTTCCTCTAGATGTCAAATCACAGTTCAGGAGGGGAAATGAAACGCTTTGGAAAGTAGAACACACAATTACCATTTGTGGTAGGATTTTTTTACTCATTTTTTCCAGAGATTTCCAAGTCTTTCCTGTTTCCCTTGGGAAAATAAATTCTTATCAGAAGCTAGTTAATGACAGAAAAGGAAAAGCTATTATCGACTTAAAGAAAAAAGAAAAAAGAAAAACAGCTGAGCAAATTTAGGTAAACTGTGTCCTGCTGCTGCTGCTGCCAGGCTGAGAAGCTGGTGCTCAGAACACAGCTCCTTTCGTATGCCAACACTTAGCTATGCATCCTGGCATTCATTATTCACCAGCCTCCATGTGACACAGGACTTTCAGAAACAGGATATTCTTCAGCAACCCAGATAAGAACTCAGCCTCCAAATGTTCCCAGTGCTTTGGGAATGGCTTTGATTCTCACTGGTCTGAAAAATGACAGTGGCCATCCCCGTGCACTGCCAGAGCAACACCAGTGGGCTCTGCTCGAAGGGAAGCTGGTTTGAGGTGGAAATGCCATCACAGAACTGGGCTGCTCTGTGGCACATTGTCTGAATTTGAGTCAAATTCCTGTTCCCTGATTGTCTGGCACCCTTGAAAATCTGCCAAAATTAAAAAGGAAATGCAACACCACCAGAGGAAGGGAATGGCCAAAATCCACATGCAAAGTTTATCATTAAAACCTTAGACCCAAAGTTCCAAATCCAAAGGCTTAAAGTTATGCTTTGAGCCCGCTGTGAGCAGCATTAAAAATGACCCAGTGTAGAGTGACTGAGCAGCTGGAGCCCTGTCAGGAGGCCTTGAACATTCCCTGTGCTGCTGCAAAGCATCTCCCTTACATTTGGGGGTCCGTTCAAAAAAGTGGGCATTTGCACGATGGCAAGAAGTACCCTGGCAAAATCTTTTTAGGATTTAAAATACATCTATTTTCACTTTCCCAGCATTAACAAGAGCACTGTCTTCTACACCTTCGGGCATCTGCATGCCAAGAAATGAGGGCAAGATGCACAGATGCTGCAAGCCAAAGGAGAAGACAAGCTGGGAAAAAGCCAAGCTTCACCCAGGAGCAGAGTGACATTTCAGAACATTATGCTTGGGAAGGTGCCAGTCCAAACGATCTGTGCACTGCCTGGGCTGGAAAAGTGAGCCCCCATATTTCTGTAATGGTGCAGCTGCAATTCCTTATCAGTGATGCAACTGTTAGGGGAGGCAAAAGTCCCAAGTCAGAGAAACTGCTCAGCTCAGGGGTAT
This sequence comes from Ifrita kowaldi, assembly GCA_013398055.1. Classification (NCBI taxonomy): domain Eukaryota; kingdom Metazoa; phylum Chordata; class Aves; order Passeriformes; family Cinclosomatidae; genus Ifrita; species Ifrita kowaldi. Next base: position 565,324 of record VZRS01001709.1, on the reverse strand, counting down.
AGGAAAACACCAGCTTCCCAAAAATGGGTCCTGTATGTTCTCATAAAAGTAGGACTATATGATGAGGCAGGGAAAAGGGCTTAGAAACTGTCCTAAACAATAACATTTCCATCCTGTTATCCTCAAAGAGCTGGTCCTGCCAGCCATGTAGTCCCTCTTTGAACTCAGAAACTGGCAGTCTGTGCATCCCAGTGAAGGGCCAAGGAGGTAACCCCCTGCAGCTGGTCAGAGATGTCAGGCTGGACAGTGCTTCTGGCAGCTGGAAATTGAACTGTGTCAGAGAAGCCAAGCCTTCTTTTCTGTGGGCTTTCCAGGAGGAAACCAGATCTATTGATTAATTCCTTTTGCATAATGTAGGTGAGGTTTGGAACCAGATGCAGGTGGGTGTGTGGTAGCTGCTGTCTCTTGAGTCACTCTCTGTGGGTCTCAAATTACATCAGTGAGCTTAGCAGCGAATTTCAGTATCTCCGTTTCTCCTGCTCTCTGCTGTCCATGATACGGCTCCTCTTGCACCCCTCCAGCTCTACAATGGAGTTGACTTTTGACTTCTATTTAAAAAAAATTCTATTTGACTTTGATTTAAAAAAATGCAAACCTTCACATATTTCCATCCTTTGAGCTTTTTTGTTTGTTTGTTTGTTGTTTTTGGGGTTTTTTTTGGGGTTTTTTGAGGGACAACAGGGTCTACAGTTATTAATCTTGTCCGGCACACAGGACAACTCAGACTTATCAATAAGGAAACCAGGCTTCTCTGTCACATTTGTCTCTGATTTGATCTGTTCTCTTAGACCACTTCTCCTGCGCCTCCTTACCCATCCTTGTGCCCTCACTACCAGCTGATACGCTGCTAAGGAGAGGCAAACGATAGTGCAAAATTGCAGAGTAATTTCCACAGAGCTAGCTCCCTTAGAAATTGGTGTCTTGGCTCTTCCAGCCTGGACCGACTGGCAAATGATGTGCCACCTTCTGGGCTGTCCTTGAACAGCTGAACACGAGGCCAATAGGAATGTGAACCATCCAGTCTCTGATTTATACCCTTAGCTAGAGAGGGATGACAGTAAAATTATCCACACCTTCCCCTGTTACCAGCGTTTTGCAGGATGACAGACCAGGTGCTTTTCAAGCAGACTCCTGGCTGTGCCGGTCATCACCTCAAAGCACAATCTGCCTTCACATGAATGTCACCTTACTCTAGAAATATGTAGCGATCTGGGGTTATTCAGCAGCTGTATCACCACGGGCTCTGTCCAGGATGAACAAGCACAAGCCCTTCTGAGGCCTGTAAGCTGATGGCACCATGGAGCAGGGAGAAAATATGCTGCTCTATGCTAAATCAGAGAAAGAGCAGCACCCTCCTGTGCTCATGTGTATTTACTGCACTGCAAACTCAGAATTCTTTTGCTGCTCATCACCACCAAGTATTTTTTGGCCATCTGCCTTCTAGGTCCCTTTCATTGCACCCCCCTCCAGACTGTGTTTTCAGGGATGTTACTTTCCCACTATTCCTCTAAATCATCCCAGCCTGCCTGGTTTCTCCGAGGTATTTCCTGCTTGTCAGTGTGTCTCACCTGCTTCCTGCGGTGCAGGTGAGGGCTGGCACATCCACTCGGCATCATCCGAACCCTTAAACCCGGTGCAGAGGGCGCTGCCCGGGGCTGCAGGGCAGAGGCCACTTCTGCCTGCACAGGGGAAGGTGGAAGGTTTTCAGGGCAATTCTCTTTTCCTGCAGGTTTCTCCCGCACAGCCTGCCACCTCGTGGGCATCGTCTGGCACAGGCGTTTTCCTGGAAAAAGCAACTCCCAAGTGCAAAGAGCTCGTTACTGTCAATATTCTGCTCTGATGATCCAAGGAAACCGCAACCCTTCGGGTCCCTGGCTTGGGAAAATTGTAGAAGTGTAGAGATGATAGAGTTGTTCAGCTTCTGACATGGCTGGTAGGATAGATTTTCCATTAAAATAAGAGCTCTAACGGGGAAATCTATAGGTGCTATGGTGGAATATTAGTCAGAAACAGCAAGATTGGCACACTTCTTACTCAAAAGCTGCCTCTGTCACTGAAGGAACTCCTTGTATGAGTCACATTTCACATTTCTATCTCTTGCATGGTGAGAATCTGCAGTCAAATCAATGTAAATATGTCCTCTGCTTTTTCAGGCACTTACTTTACAGCATTAACCAAAATTACTGAAAGTTAATTCTGGGCGGACTTGGAGTGGGATATTTAAGGCCCGTGTAAATTTACTTTAAAATTTGCTAATTCTTATGCTGGATCAGTTTATCATCATTGAACTGATTCTGTATCTACTCTGACACCACTGGAATTTCCCAACATGAGAATGTAAGGGCTTTTCATCATTTGGGAAGAGCCTCTCTGTTCAAACACATGCTGTTTCTCAAACAAAATTAACTTTTAACCAGAGAGAAATCCTAATTTCACAATGTTGTGCCCCTTTTTCAGTAATCCTCAGGTTCAAACAATTTACCTGGTGAATCCATATCTGCACTGTGTGTCTAAGGTATGTGCTGGAGGAGACCATTTTGATTTCAGCACTTTCCAAATCTGGTCACCAGGAGGAAAAGGAGACTTGATCTCCCCTCATCCTTATCCTCCACCTCCAGCTGAAGGTCTCAGTTTGCTATGCTGAGGTAATCCTTCCATGACAGAGATGGGTATTAGTCTGTGTGGAAAAGCAGTCCAAGCATTTTTACTCCCTTTGGATCATTTTGCAGTAGCATTTGGAAGTCAGAATCATCCCACATTTGTCTTTCAAGTCAGAAATGAGATACAATAGTGTTTGATTTTTTGTTTGTGTCTGGAGTGCATTAATTGGAAGGTATAGGGTGTCCTTTCACTTGCCACACTGCCCATGCGCAAGGATGCTTCAGCTGAACCATCTGTCCCTGAGCCAGAGGTGTTCCAGTTGAAAAAGGTTAGAGAAGATGGCAAATTTTTCTGCTCCTAGGAGAATTTCCTTTCCATCTCTCTCTCTTTGTTTGCTACCACTTCAGTACTCCAGTACTGCCAAAAGGGGCTTAATCCTAGGGATTTACAAAAACAACTTCTGACAAATGGAAGACTTAATCTCTGGAATAGTCTGGACACTGTATGCAGTGACAAGTATTTGAAAATGTTTCATGGGTAGAGATATTCCTGCCTTGCCTTTTAAATAGAAGCTGTCTCCCTTTTTTTTGACACACTGAGCAATACACGTGGCATCCTAAATCTGTTTTGTCAACTGAGTCCAGGGTTTTTAAAAATATGCAGCAAGATTTTAATACAGCTCATCACATTGTACAGAACCAGACATCCTGCTTAGGCTTCAAAGGCTCGATATTCCCCATGCACAGCCCACATGCAACTGCTCCTGTCTAATTACATGGAATGACAGCCTCCCATTGGCTCCTTTCCTTTGACACCATGGCGGAGCCTTCTCCGGCTGAATCCTGAAGTAGGACGCACAGCTTGCCAGCTCTAAAAACTGCAAGGGTTTCTGCTCAGACTGTCTTTGGCTGATTAACTGCACCAAAACCCCACTATTTTGATTTTCTTCCTGGAAAGCTACTTTTCCCAGTCTTGAAATGCCTGCAGATGCAAATCCAATGTCAGCTTTTTGAATAGTTGCAGCAAGCAGTGTCATTTGTGTGTTAGCATTAGAAGTAGGAACTTGTTTTGCTGAACTTCCAGATGGGCTGGTCAAGATGCGTTTGATGGGTTTTTTTCTGTCGGATGAGCATAATTTTCACCAGCATCAAAAAGTCCCAGCAGCCTGCTATGCTATTTACTGTACAATAGCAAGAGGATCACTGCATGGTTGGGGGTCTCAGCTGACAAGACACAATGGATGGCAAAGAGAAGTCGCATTCATGGTGAATTGTGTGATACAGCCAGCTCCTACGGGTCAGAAATCCTGATCCTGCTCACTGGAAATCATGAAAACTCCAAAAGCATAAGATTGTTAAAAAAGGGGTCTGTATTTATTGTTTGCTTGGTTATTTGGAGCTTTTAGGAGGCACTCTTGTCACATTCTTGGCATTTTTCTGAAGCTTTGACCAAGAGGCGCTCTGCACCAAAACTGATTCATGTGAAACCAAGGATGGCTTTGCTGTTACCTCAAAAGACATCAGAGTTTGATCTTTGCTTCAGAACACAAAAATAATAACAACTTCCACATGATGCTGGAGAGTCGAGACTGTAAGAAAGACATCAAAGATCATTACTCCTCCTACCCACTGCTGAGAGTGGGCACCACTGAGCATGGCAGATGGCAAATTTTGAGAGAGCTCCAGTTTGCAATAAGACTGCCAGGAGGGGTAGAGGGCTGCGGAACAGGAACGAGAGCATGGGTAAAGTAAGAAGAGGTGAGGAGATATGCGAATAGGGAAAAATAGAAGAAGATGATCAAAAGCAGAGGAAAGCAACACTGCCTCCTCCCTTCCCTTGCAGCTTGATTTCTACTGGACCTATGCTGGACAAAGATCTGTGCATATTATTTAAATGCCCCACAGCAAGCTCTGCTACTCACAGCCACTGATCCTCTGCTCAGGAACTAGGTAAAAGGAGATCTGTCTTCCCTGAAATCAAACTGGAAGTCCTGGGGTGCGCTGCAGGAACACAGCCCATCCCAGTTTTCTTTTATCCTGGTCCTTTACAGAAACCTGACAGTCCTTTAGAAAAGCAGTTTGTGTTTTGAGGGTAGGGACAACATGGCAACACAATAACAAAAAAAGATACTATGACGCCTTCCCAGAGCAACTTGTTATTTCACACGGTAAAATTTACTGGGTGACATAGAATGAAGCTTTAAGCTTGGAAGCATAAGCTTCACAGGTTGCTATTCCCAGAAATGCTTGCAGGAAGAGTGGAAGATCCCTGGGCATATTCTGGGAGCAGAATTGTCCAGATCACCATAAGTATCAGTCTCTAAGCATCTTCCATTTCCTCATCTACTTCCTCAGAATCCAAGCCTTTGCTTAGACTCGCTACAGGTGAACCACAACTAGCTGGAATCGCATAAGAGGTAGAGCAGATTGAGATAAAAACTTAATGAGTTTTTAATTAAAGTAAGTTCTAAAGATGGGAAGGACTTCAGAAACTAGAAAAAGCAGAGTCATAAATTCAAAATGCACATTATCATATTTGAGTTGGGAACAGAACACTATAAACCAGAGGAAAAGCATTCCAACAAATAGATAAATTTCACTGCAAATATGCTGCACTGTAGACCTAAGTGTCCTCATTTCCTGGACGAGGTAGTCATGAAGTTGTTTCTAAGTGTGAAGGACACAGCTGTAATCCATAACTTTCAGCCTAAATGTCTCTGTTGCTCTGACAACATACTGTTCCTGTTCTCAGATGGGTGTGTGTCACATTTGTGTACCATCTTTTCAACATGTTTTGAAGGTTTTTTTGGAACAGAAACAGCATAAAATTCAGAGGCTAGTTGGGTTGCCTCTTAGTCTTCGGGAGAATGGTTTTGTCACTGCCCGTGATCCTCGTGTTATTAACGGAACATAAAAGCTGAGAGAGGAGAGACTGGCAGACATGGATGAGAGGTGGGTAGGAGGTTTGGAGGAGGAGAATTTGGAATCCCTTCCTGTCTTTTTATGCCAGAGGGAACCAGACAGGGCAGCTGGCTGGAGGACAGGATGTTATCAGCTCTCATGATTTTGAGGGTTGCATAATTATTTTGTTAATGTAAAGACAAAGCTTTGTGACTCATGCAGTTGCAGAAGATTGAGTGATCTTTTGAAGGCTAAAAAAGGGCAGCATCTCCCAGTGTGATGGAACATGATCAAATAAATCCTACTGAGGACAAATATCTGGGTATCTTCTTTGGGGTTTACCATTCCATACCCTACTTTGTCTCCCAGCAGCAAAGCATAACCTCCTTTCCCAAGGCACTTGAGGTTTTGAGTCCTATTAGGCAATGCCTGTGGAGAGCTGAGCAGGACAGAAGAGAGGGAGAATACTGAACAACTTAAAGCTAAAGTAAACCTAGGCAGATGTGCAGCCAACGAGAGTAAAAACACAGGAATGCCTTGCCCCCTGGAAAAGCAAATTAAACAATAATTATTCCCTTTCTCCTTAGGATGTAATGAAAAACCCTATGTCAGTGCAAAGGTATCCCCAAGCAAACACAAGACACAGCTGACTGCAGGGACCACATCATTTCTGGAGACTCCTGGACAGCAGGGCAGCACCAGTTCAGAAACCCATCTGCCACAACCAGATACAGGCTGTTCACTAAATATGAACAGGGCTGACTGGAGAGCCACAGGGATGTACTTCAGGCAAACATTTGGGACCTTCCCTGTGTGTGTTAATACCTGCTGCTTCTTCTGCTGCTCTGTATACGTCCAGGAACGACTCTGCCCCCTTTGTATTTTTCACAAGCCAACTTTAAATCACAATTAATAAAGGCATCTGGTTCTTTCAATAATTTCATTTTACTCAGAGGGGGCAGATATGACATAGTATCCCTTTCAATAGCTGCTTGGAGAGTTGCTCAGATAAAAGAAAGGGCAGAGAAAACACTGCCTAATCACATTTCTCCTGTTATCACGGCTCTCGGGGATCTTTTTACCTGCAATGTATAACTGTCACTTTAGCCTACAAGAAACAGACATTTTCCTTCACCGTGGGATAATGTAGGCACCCTTGAGATAACAACAGTCATAGAACTGGGCCATAAAAACCCACAACAATTTAATACTGCGACGTGATATATAACATAAGATACAACAACTATAACACAATAATGAAGCTGTTTTAGAAATCCGCTTCTAGAAACACTCATGGCTGCTTTCATTTGTGCCCTGCGGCCGGTCTGTAGCGCCGGGACGGTGTAAACTCAGCTGAGCAGGGAAGTTGAACTGTCCATACCACTGGATCTCGGCATAACCCAGATCCTTTTCGCTGGCGCAGCTCCAGCTACCACGGCACGATGCTTACAGCCTGCGCTTTCTTTTTGAAACTAAAAGTGGGGGTAGACCCCGGTGGAGAGAAACCCCTGCCGAGCCCCGGGCTTCACCAGGGTGCCGCCGCTCGGAAGGGCCGGGGACTGGGCGAAGCGCGATCCCGGGCTCTCCGTACGCCCGCGGGGCGTGGGCGGTGCCTGAGGGCGGTCGAGGCTCTGGGGAGGGGATGCCGGGCAGGCGGGGAGGGGATGCCGGGCTGGGAGGGAGCTAGCTGCCCGCGGGCTTCCATTCCTCCCTCGCTCCCTCCCTCTCTCCCAGACGGTGCGGCTGTGGCGGGGCGGGCGTGATGTGGGCAGCGGCCCCTGTTCTGCTCCTTCTCCTGCTGCTGCTGCCGCTGGCGCGGCTGTGTCGGCGCGGGGCGGCGCGGCTGGAGCCGGCCGGGCGGGCCGTGCTCATCACGGGCTGTGACAGCGGCTTCGGGCACCTGCTGGCGCTCCGCCTCCACCGCCTCGGCTTCACCGTGTTCGCCGGCTGCCTGTGCCCGGGNGGACTGTCACAGCGTGAGGATAGGGAGCACCGTCACTGACGGCGCTAATTGCGGTTACCGCTATTGGTAACGACAACAGTATTTTATTAAAAATGCCTTGGTGCGTACACGGACTGGGGCCCGTCCGAAGGTGCCGGCAGTGGAAAGCGGGTGAGCTGCTCACTGCGCTACCGGGGAGCGTCACCTTTCCACCAGGAGAGGAACTCTCCGAGTGGGGCGTCCCTGGAGCCCCTCTGCAGGTACCCAATAGGAGGAAACGGCAGAGAAAGCGCAGAACAACTGTGCAGGCATTGGAGGGGTGGGAATGTGATGCATTTCTGAGCATGACTTGTGAAAGAGGAAATAGGTACAAGAAATGCAGCGAGGGCAGCTGCCGTGCCATACCAAAGCAGCTGCTTCTTGGAACCACCTGAGGTTTGTCAAGCTAGTCCCTGAAGAGGTTACTGAAAGGGAAACCTGTCAGTTATACACCCTACAGGGAGCGTGCACCCAGGGGAATGGATAGACTTAGCTTCAGAATAATTGCAGACAACCTAAATCCTGGGTTATTCCTTCAGCACATGTGACACAGTGCAGGTGATGGGGCCACAGTTACCTCCTTTCCCGCTGGGACTGCAGGGTGAGAATTATCCACTGTACTTCTGAGATACACTTGGTGCAGAGCACATTTCCTCAGGCTCAGAAGTGAGATTCCCTCCAAATCACAGACAAACACTTCCTGCGCACACAGGGAATAAAAGTGAAGAATGAGGCACGCAGAGCAATAATGAAATGCAAGGCCTATGTCTGCCTGGCTCATTAGCTCATTGGGAAGGGGATGGAAAGAGAAGTGAAGGAAGAAAAAGCCTAGACACTGCTCACTAAGTACGTGTATTTATGGTTGCTCTTGACCTTATCTTATTAAGAGGCAGAGCCTTCCCCTCTCAGGTTTTTCCTCAACCTACAGACAAACACAAATGACTCCTAGAAGCCCCTAAAGGCTTCATGGGGACCGGGTCACCGGAAACTCAGGGTTTCACATAATTTATCCTGCAATTCCGACAGCTTATGCTGTCCTGCAGTGGTCATGCTCATGCTGCTTTGTAGCCCCTGGAGTCCAGAGTCAGCACTAAGTTGTGAGTTGTCCTTGCTGCTCACAGATTGCGGATGTGCCTTCAGATCAGTTCAATGCCCATACAGACATCAGGGCTTGCTGGAGCGGGCAGGGAAGACACTCAGCACAGCTGGCGTGAAATGCAGCAGGCACACAGTGAGTGCACAGTGGTGTTCTGGGCTGTCACTCAGGCCCTCACACCTGGGATATGGGGCTGGCCACGCACACGCAGAGCACACATTTTATGAAACCTTTTTCCATGGCTGGGCAGCTCTTCTGCTGCAGAATCTTGAGGGTATTCTGCAAAGGCAGAAAAGAAGAAGTAATTTTATAGATCCAGGTAGCACATAGGCCATTTGGGGAAACTCGCATTTATCAAGTATTCATCCTTTTGTTAAATAAGAAGGAGAGAAGGAGTTATTTTAGTGTCTGATGTTAATGGACTAAAACTACAATTCTTCATAATTTCTAAAATAGAGGGACACAAATATTTTTATCTCAATTGTAAAGGAACTGTGACAGTACTCTACTTATGTAGACTATAAGCAAAAGACTTCAGTAGGAGTGTTCATTCTTGGCTCCTCTGAAAATAGATATGTTGTTTTCTTTGGCATTTTACCTTTATAAAAACACTTTCCATTTCATGATTAAACAGGAAGTTAGCTCTCATATTAGCCAATTTATTTGTTAAATATAGGAATTGTAATTCCTTCATATTTGGGTCAAAGATTGTTTTTAATTAAATTCTTGTTCATTTGGAAAGAGAATTGTGAGCCATTTGTAATTGCATTTATGTTCTGAAAAAACCTAGAAGACAAGAAAAGTATGTGACTGCGCAGAACATGTTACCTGCTCCCCAAAGGGTGGGCAGTGGAGCATGTGCCTCCATGTCCCCCCAGTTAAAGAACCCTCGGTCGTGAAACCTTAGGACATTTTCCCAGGTGGATCATGGACAGCAACATCCAGGGCCTACAGCAGAGGAATGACCAAAGTGGTAATCAAATACCGCTCAGACATTTGTAATGAGGAGAGCAAAGAGTGGGTGGTGAGTTCAGTAGACTGTTGTAAATAAGCGTTGGACAGATAAAATGTCTGCTTTTGGTTTTTGCACAAACAATTCAAGCTGATGTAGGAATCCAGTGGTTTGTGCTGAAAGGTAACAGCAGATCATGCATTACCTTCCTTAAATGCTGTGAAAACATCCACCTTGTAAGCAGTTGCTGGCAGTGTTCTGTATGTCACTGTTGGCTTGTAAGTACTCTGGGACAGTTCTCTCTCTCTGCCTCTTCCTCTCCCTCCCTAGGAACAGAAGAATTCTGTTCAACAATTCCCCGTAGAAACGGGGAAGAGGAACCTATCCCTGAGTATCACTAGGTACTTGCTTAGGGATTGTTCCCTCCTTTTTTGCCATTTTAACTATAATCAGTTTCACACAGGTATGAAAGATTTTAAGTACATCATATCGGTGCGCTGGACTTCTAAATTCTGACCACCAAAACATTCCTGTATCATTCCAAAAATAGTCACTTTAATAATCCCAGGTCTAATGGTAAGTGTGCAAAGGCCATGGATTCCAAATGAAACCTCAGAAGCTGGACCAAAATGAAGAGAAAGCAGTTAAATGATGATTGGTTTTTGCATACCTGTGTATAAATAGTTCAGAGTAAATCCTGGTAAAGATTAAATATTCTTTATGATTACAGTATCATCCTTTCCATGGACTGTGCATCTCAGACTTTGAAGGGCTTTTTGGCAGATATGCTGTCTTTTAAGTCACCTTAATCTGCCTTTTTCCTGGGCCAGGATAAGTAGACTTACAAAAGACTAAAAGAAACTTTATACATTAAGTAGACTATCCAGTATAAAATGTACATAAAAATGTGTAAAATATGAGAACAAAATCAGAATATCAGGAATAAAAGACAGTTCTCCCTACACCTTCTAGTTATGCTGTAACCATCAGTAGCCCAAGCTCTGCATTATCTTGTCTCTCTCTTATGCAAGAATAGAAATCCAAAGCCAATATGAAGTAGACCAGGACTTCAGAGCGTAGTGATTTGCAATTCTGTTAGGCTCTACAGTAAACCTCAGAATTTTTCTCATTTTCTTCTGTTTCAAACCAGAATTTCTCTTCTGGCCTGTTGTGAGTGGGTGACATTAGCTAGCTGGAATGGAGGGATTTTAGTTTTAGTCCCACTTCCTACTCAAATGTTATTAAGTACTCTTTTACACTTAATTATGATTTTCTATTCATGGAATTCACCCATGGTACAATATTTTAGTCCAGACTCCCTATAGAAACAGATTATCCTTACAGTGAAGACAATTTCAGCATAATGTTCCAAGCAAAGGATGGTGACTCATGAACGGATGTAAATATAACTCAGGAGTCTCATCTGGCCTGCTACCACCCTGCATTGTCACAGACAGATTGGGTTGTTCCCTCTTCTCATTTCTCCAAAGAAACAAGGCAAATCACACTTTCCTTCCTTTGGCTAGTTTCCTTTAGTATTGGTCTGGAATCTATCAGGAAAGAGCCTGTCATTTTCACATGGGCTCAGGCTTAGAGAAACTCCAAAGATTAGTGATGCCAAGAATACCTGTTGGAATTTAGAGAGCGTGGCAGAATTCAGATATTGTCTGAGTGTTGGCACCAACACAGAAACAACCTGACTTTCAAAAGGTTTTTCAAACCTTAAGCTGGATTGACTTCAATAGGAAGAGGAGTTTTAAGTTTCTGGAAAAAATATCAGATATTTTTGGGCCTAAATAAGGACTTTGGATACGTGCCTTTTGGTCAACATGCTGTGAAGTAGAAATTATTGGGGAGCTTATGTGAGAGCTACAGTTCTCCAGAAAGCCTCACTAATCTTAAATTAGGTTTCCTGAAGTGCTTCTTAGATCTATGGCTATATCTTTTAATCTTTGTCGTCAGGATCCGTTTTCCCAACACAGATCAGTGAAAATCTCTGTGACATCCAGTCCTGCTTTCCAGTTTATTTTTTCCCTGCCTGCTGTAGCACAGTCTAACACCTCTCTTTATAAACTGTGTTTGGACTGAGTTCTGTTTTGACAGTCTGACACACCAAACATCAGCTGCTTTTTCCAAATGTGTCTCTGCATGGACACTGAGGAAATGCAGCGTCACTCTCCTTCAGCTGTTCAATTCTTGTGCCTTGTCCTTCAGGATTTCCATCTGTATTTCTTAGGTTACCTGAGCTGCATTTGTCTAAGCAAATTTACAATATGTTTTATCTGCACATTGATGGCATTTATTTTTACCACAAACATTTCAGGAAGGAAAGACCAAAGCAGATTCAAGTACCCTGAATACAGAGCTGGGCAAGTTGTTGCTCAGGAGGCAGGAAATTTTCTGAGAAAATAGTGTAAAGGAATAATGAACTGTTTGTCATTCGGGTAGAATTTTGTGAATTGATTCAACTAAACTAGGTGTCAGGAAACATTCTGGAAAATATCAGAACATTTCCCATTTGGGAATGCCAAAATGTTCTAAGAAACAGTATGTTTTGCTTGAGGGCAAACAAAGTGTTTTGAGCTGACCGGGTGCAAAGTGTTTTTATGTTTAACTTAATCTTCTCTTTAAAAAGTCTGTTTCAGTTTAACTCAGGCCAATTATTCTCCTCTTGGCTTTTGATTTGGCCACTGCACAGAGGGAAGGAGCCATTATTCTGTGAGCTCTGTTGATACACACAGGCTGGCCTCACCAGCAGCCACCTGGAGGCTTTGAAGCACATGAGGCAAATGGCTGGAGAGAAACAAGCTACATTCTGTGTTTCACAGTTTAGAGAAAGAGGAAGAAAATCAATTGTCTAAAGATTAGTGGCTGTATTTCTGAAGGCCTGATGGAATCAGGGGTATGTGGAGCAAGTGTTCTTGCTCACAGTGCTGCAACAGGGTGAAGTGGCAGAAGCAAAATTACTTTTTTTTAATGAGAAAAGGTGAAGCTGAAAAGATCAGGAAACAGCTTTTGCAGTGATGCCAGGCTTTAGTTTGGGTTGTCTTGGCTAGGTTATGTAAAAAATAACCCTGAGTACAGAAACCTCCAGCCTTGAGCAGCAACACATGGGGTGTGCAGCCACTCAGCCCATCTGCAGATCACATCACATGCAAGTACAGAAATATTGATAATTAGCTTCTACAGAGGGCTCTCTAAGCCATTGATCTGGAAGCATTTTATGGGGAGGTAAGTCCCATGGGGCTGGGTTCCATTTTAAGATGGAGAAATAAAGCCAGAGAATGATGGAAAGACACAAAACAATTGGGCAGTGGCAGGGGGGAGAAGGAAGTCTAGGATGCCCAATTCCATGGCCAATTTTTAAGTCTGTTTCCTCTCCTCTGTCTGCTAACATTTGGGGCCATGGAGAAGAAGTGACTCCAGAGGAAAGTGCTGCATTACTAGGGCAGCAGTCTGTAACTAAAGTTGTAAGAGAGGTCCAGTGTCAAGGATTGCTGTGTGGCAGGCTGCTGAATAGTGATTGATTCTCTTTGGAGGATAGAGTTATCCAAGTTCTGGGTGGTAAATTCCTGATTTTGAGCGTTTTGCCCTGCAAATGAGACATTCATTTAAAGAAACCAGTTTCTTTCTCTTTTTAAAGACCAATTTCATTGGGTAATACAAGTAGTGTATGTATGTTAGAAAAGCTTGCAGAGGTCTGCTTTTCAAACTAATTCCAAAAATATTCTGTTTCATCTTTAACTATTGTTTTGAATGAAATCTAATATTGGCAGCTCTTGGCAGGGCTCTGGAAGGACCAAGAGACCATGAAATTATTGCAGTGGTTTTCTCAGAGAAGATCAGACAGGAAAGGGTTCAGCCCAAAGGTTTCTGCAGTGCCTTCACTTGGGTGGTCAAATGTCCCCCGAGAATAACTGCTGCCACAGGTACAGGAGGCTACAGCTGGGTCAGCATCACCCCTGCCCCAAACTTTGTGTTCAGAGGGACGAAGAGAGGCACTGAAACCTGCTCTGCCTCCCCAGAAACTCAGGCTTGGAGGTCCTGTAGAAGGCATGACAAAAAAATTATTTGCCTTGGACACCTACAAGGATTCTTTAAAAGAAATGCACGAGCAAAATTGTCAAGGCTGGCAGAACTAAGCTGCAAATTCAGCTTTTTCAGTGCCAGTCAGGCTGCCCTGGTACTCCTTAGTTACGCTGCTGGTCTCCCTAGAAATGCTGTCAGTCAGGAGTGGAGGGCAGAAACAGAAATGTTTTCAAAAGCACGGTGTCACTCCCTGCTTTGCTGTACAGCCCCAGTTACATGCTGTGCAGGCAGGAACAAGTCAGCACGGCTTAATCAGCAGTTAGGCAGCGTGTCAGCTCCAGCCTGCGAGCGCTCCTCACTCCAGCACAGCATTCCCACAGCTGAGGCTGTTAGCACTGCCCAGAGCTCACATGAGACCTGCTGTGGCTTTGGGCTAAAGGGCTTCAGCTTCCTGGCACAGAGCTCTGACAGAACAAGCTTTGCTGCCAATACATTTCTGCTTGTAAACACTGAAATCTTACTGTGTGTTGGGGGTGGGCTCTTTAGCACCAAAATCTGTCATTACATGGGAAATAAAGTTGTACAAAAGTACAAAATTTAAAAATTATTGTAGCCACTGACCTTGCTTGATTGCTTTACCCAACATTGCACCCATGTACCTGATTCTGGCTCATTTCAGAAGGAATCAGAGCTCAAATCTTGGAAAAGGATGCAAGACTTAGGCTCTTAAATTAGTCAGGCACTTTGGAAATAGTACCCCTTAGCCTTTAGACTGCTTAATATAATTTTCACAAAGCTGCTCATAGCACACAGTGGGATTAAAGTAATTAAAATATCATGGTGCACCACACTGGCAGTAAGATGTAGTCTCCCAGATCATGTTATTCATAAATAACTTAAGACAACTATAGAGCGAGCGATTATTAAATAGCACTGATATAGGAAAGGTGTCCTGCCCAAGGTGGGGGTTAGAACTGGATGATCTTTAAAGGCTTTTCCAACACAAACTATTCTGTGATTCCATTTAGTCCAGATTATGGCCACGATGGCTTCATTAAACAAAACATGCCTGCACTTTTAAGTAGAAAAGACAAAAATGTAACACAACTATACAGTTTCTTCCAAGGGCCCAAATCAGTGGTGTTGCTTTGTTATCTAACAGGGGTTGTTTTGCAGTTAAAGATGCTTGCTGAGTCATTTCTCTTCCATAGGTTTCTGGGGGCTTGTCAACAATGCAGGAATATCAACATTTGGTGAGACAGGGTGGCTGCCTATGGAGACATATGAAAAATTTGCGGATGTGAATCTCCTTGGGAGCATCAGGACAACCCTGGCATTTCTTCCCCTTCTAAGGAAATACAAGGGTAATGCTAATCCACTGTTATTTAGAGTTGTAGAATAATTAGCTTACCATAATCAGGGTAATGTAGCATCTATAAAAGAGGCTTTAATTGTCTCTCATTGAACTGAAATGACAGCCTCCTTCTGTGTAGCCTGAAAGAGCAACTTGATCCTGAAAAGAGAGTGAAGTCATAAGGGGAAGAATATCCTTAAAGATTCTGTCTTCGCAGTAAATAGAAAAAAGTATTTATAAATAAGGATTTCTCTCAGTGTTTGACTCAAAAAAGAGGAAAAATGTTTACAGTAGATAATTAAGCCCAGGCAAGCCTTTTAAAGCACTGACAATCAGAAAACACAAAGATCCAGTAAACGGCTTAATTTTATTATTCAGGCTTTACAATTTTACTGTTTGGCAATTAGGGGAGGAAGAATGACCCTACAGAGGTGAACTAGAGACATCCAGCTTCCAGTTCCAGCTCTATGGAACCTCTGTGACCTTGGGCAGGAAACTTCAAGTATGTAGAGGTGCATGGGTATCCAGTGGGATAAATGCATTTGCATGGGCCTCCCCTATGCCTGGGCTTTATCCTTCCTTCTGAGAAGGAATGGTTTAATAGTTCTCTGCAGCATGGCAGCATGTCTTGGGTGCTTTGTTCCCTACCTGTCTCCATCTGTATTTGGGGAAGAAGATACCCTTTTCCCTGTTTGTTCTGGCTGTAGGCTCTTTAGGATAAGGATTTGTGCTCTGTGTGCAGCATCAAGCACAGGAAGGGGTAGGTTTCCTCTGGAAGGCCCAGGTGTCACTGCTACACAAACTGTGGGTAAGATTAAAGCATCTCGCTTTTTTGGCTATTCTGCTTCTTTCTGCTTGGCTGCCTTTGGTTGATGATATTCTGACACAAGAAAAAAGAAACCTTTAAATACTGCGAGCTGGATGTGTTTTTGTAGAAGAATGTGCTATTGTATGTACCCAGTGAGTGTGTTACGTGGCCATTACACAGGGAGACATCTCTTTTCCCTGTGATGTCCTACTTACTGCTGAAACTCTGTGATGCTGATCCACCAGAGGCATTTCTCTGACTCCATGAATTGCACTGGGTTACTTTGAAGCAAAAGGGACTAATCGTGCGTGTGATATTAAGCACATGCATAAACCTTTTGAAGGTTTGGGTCTGGATGGCTGCACACACACCTTAGCTCAAAGGAACATTTCATATCTCACTCAGGGCTGTCAATGTTTCCTTGATTAACTCCTGCACTCCATTTTCAAGTGCCATCTATGTAGGAGGGGAGGCCAAGGCACTTCTAGGAAGAGTCCTAGATTTCCCGTCTCCTTCCTTGCAGGAACAACCAGGACAGCTAAAGCTTATGTGTTTGGGGGCAGCAAGTGACCTCTCCAAATGAAAAGCTTGAATTAGAGGTGTTAGAGCATTCTCCTGGGAAAGCTGGGTTTCAGTTCCCTTAGGCACAGAGAGAAGCTAAGTGACGTGTCCCACATCCTGGGTGTGTGCCCCACACCACTCAGCTACTGGACAAAGGAGGCAGAGGTCACCCTACCCATGGCTTACTGCCATGGATGTGCACCTATTCCAAGAAACACTTCAAAATTATGAATACAATTATTAATACTTGTAAAGGGAGGTAATGCCCTCCAGCCTAAAACTTAAACCTCCTACCCTGAGAGGAGCAACATTTCCCCATATCTTTTCCAGCTGACCAGGCCAGCTGATAGAGCATCTTGATCAGCAATCTGGTAGTTATTTTTCTCTTACTGTATATAAGATTTATTGGGGATGCTGTGTAGGAAGGCAGGGAACCTAATTCAGAATGACAGATTTCACTGCATTCCCGTGATACCTTTTAATATCCCCCAACCCTATTCCATTCAGCGAGCTCTGGGGCCCAGATGTTACCTGCACGTGTGGCAGAAACAGGAGTGCAGCTGTGTTCTCTGTGTTGTGAGTGACAAGGCCATCTTCTCCCTCACCTCTAGTATTTGTATATCCACACTCACACATTCCTTACCCCATGGTAGGACTACGTGACAGAAGTTTACAAGGAAACAATGAAAATGCACCACAGCCCTGTGCCTCAAATGAGGAATCACTGCTATTTAAGGTATGCCTGCGCTCAGCAGGAGTTAGAAAGGAGGAACAAGCAGCACAGATCAGGGAAATCACTGTAAGGTAGTGTAAACCTGCACACATTTTGTAAAGTCACATTTCCTTGGTGAAGCTTATCACTGTAGAGTCTGGCTTGGACTTTATATGCACAATTACAAAGCCAGGTCTCAGTGCAGAGACATCATTAGCACAGAAAAAAAATGGTATTAGTAACATATATCCACCTCAGGGAAAATCATCTCCCCTTTCCTCTGTGGTCCTTCTCCTCTTACTAGCACAGTCTCTTGCTACTATTTTTCAGTCTTTAGGGCACTGCTTTGTTTCCATCTTTTACATCCTATCTCAGGCTCAGAAGGAATAAGCAGGACACTGGGAATGTGTTACACTTTGTCTAGTCCAGCATCTGTCACTAGGTGGAAGATTTTTGTGTGAAGTTTTCCACTTAACAGAGCTGAGTGCCCTTCTGTGTTGGGACTGCACACTGACACTGCCCAGTTTTGGCACAGTGTGCAGTAAAACATCCTCCTGCTAAACACCACATTATTAGCAGCTCAGAAGATTGAGATGAATGAATTCCATGTTAAAGACTGAGAGTGAAGTTATGTTATTTGCACTGTTTTCTTTCCAGGACGTATTGTTTTCATGTCCAGCATCATTGCCTATTTTACTCTGGGAAATGGCATTTATTCTATGACCAAGGCAGCTATTGAAAAATTTTGTGATGCTTTAAGACTGGAAATGAAGAAGTTTGGCGTCCAGGTAAGTGACGTAGCAAGAACCTGGAAACCAGGTAAGTGATGTAATGAGTTATGTGAAACAAAGTGACAAAGATAAAAGATTAGAACTGCATCCATGGTTGCAGCTTCCCTTTGGAAAGAGGTGGTTTCTCTGTGGCTAATCAGTCAGCTGGAAAACACTGGGAACAGCAGTCCTGGGTGACGCTTGCGGTTCTGAGAAGCTGGTGGGTAACAGGTCTGTGTGCCAGCACTGAAACTTCCACCTGTTCTCCACATCGTCTGCAGTGGAGAAACTTCCTGACACAGGCCTGCCTGAGCAATGCCATGCTCCACACAGAGCTCCCAACAGCAGTGAGGAACCCAAATGTTCCCTGGGGTGGCTGCAAAGAGCCCTGACACCGAGTGCTGTGCAGCCAGAAGGAGGCTTGTCACCTGCCTGAGGGGTTCTATCTCTCCTCTTACACCACCAGTGCTTAAAAGCTCCTTGCTTTTTGTGAGAGCAGCTACACTGTAAGAGGCACCATTGTGCAGAGTAATTATGTTTTTATTCTCTTAACCTAAGAGGCTCTAAGAGTGCTCTTAGTGCCCTGTCTAAGCAACTCTAATAGTCAAACCTGAAGCTTAGATGAGTAAGTAGCTTCACTAGGCTTTTTCCTTGGAGTCACTCTACTGCTGAAACACTCTTCTCAAATACTAAAAGTCTTCCCTGGCAGGTTTGCATCGGTGCACTGTTTATGTACACAGATTTACAGCATTGTTCATAAGCTTTGTGTTGGAAAATATTACAGCTATGCATCTGTTAATGACCCCTGTCGGATAAATATGAAGGGCTATAAAATGCAAGTGACTTTACACATCCTAATACCACACGGCACGATGAGGATTTCAGCTGATTAGCTGAGGATAATCTCAAATGCATGGAAGTGCTTAGTTTAACAGGTTAGCTGCTCTGGTTGTTCTGGTATTTTTACTGCTCCACCTCTGCAATAGTCCCAGCACATACCTGAGTGAGCCAGGTTGACAGACGTTTCTGGAGTATCTTTGGGAGGTATTTTTCTGTTTCTTATTGTATGCAAGATGCTGTCTGGCATTTGCCTGAGAACCGACTTTGTGGAGAGCCTACAAAATACACAGTCCCTTTTTCCTGTGCTCCTTCCCACTGCTCTGTTGTCCTCTCTGTCCTTTCAGGAGAAAGCTGCACAGAGGTGGCAAGGAACAGATGGAGCTATGGCTCTGTCCCACTGAACTCTGGCCAGGCAAGTTGACATTCTACAGGAAACGAAATGTGTGTCTTACAGTAGAAAGGCTACAGAAAATGTGAGAAGGGAAAAAAACCAAACCATCTTTCCTTCTCTCCAAGCCAACTCCAAAAAAGGAAGCTTTCAAAACCCCTTTGTTAACAATAAACGTGGGACGTTTACCATTGTCATTGGTGTGGCTGACACCAAACACGTTTCTAAATAGCAGCAGCAGGGAGGGTTCCCAAGGATGCTGTGTGACAAAGCTTCCTGAGGCAGCACAAGCTGTCCCAGCTGTGCATACCAGCCCTCTGCTGGAGTTTCTCTGCATCCCTTCCTTCTCCCCAAGCACAGGACCTACACACCAGCCCTCCTGAAAGCAGCGAATCCATCACCATGCAGGCCAACAGGCAGGCACTGACACAGGTGGGAGCCTCTGCTGGGTGGCAGAGTGGAGACATCAGGGTTTTATAGCACCACAGACTTCCCAGAGAACGCCTGTCAGATCCCCAAGTCTCTGACCCAGCTCAGCATGGGTTTTCCTCACCTTGTGCTGCAGTCTCTAGAAATCAGGTCAGCTAAATGCCACGGAGCTTTTTATGTTGCATGTCTACAAATAGTTTGAACAAGGCTGCTGCTTACTGATGAACAGCATGTGTGCTGTGAGTGCTCAGCCTGCTCCAAAATTCCCTGGAAGACTCGGAAGGGAGCAGAAGAGCAGCAACACACAAAGAAAACATGTGGAGCAGCAAAGGACTTGTGTGCTTTCCATTTAAATCTATGTGCACAAATCTACAGAAATTTGCTAATGGCTTCAGTGAGAGGCAGAGCAGGACCTTTGGTCCCTCTGTTCTTCCCTGACAAGACCTACTTTACTTTTAATTACACATACTTGGGGAAAACAGCACTTCTTTCCCCAGGACCTACTAATTTTCTTTGATATAGCCTTTTGTCCCAAACTGGGTCAAAAAATTATGAATTGCAGGATTTGCCACTGAGTGAAAAATCCAAAGTATTACACTTTGGAGACATCAAAGTCATACTCAAATGCTTTGTCTCAGTATTGTCAAAATATTTATACCATTAAGCATTCTACAGAAATCAAAGATGCTCTATTGCATTCTGTGAGGGTGTGCTGAGTAGTCAAAACAAGAACATTAACATCAGAGCGAAATGAGGAAGTCAGAATAGAGCACCTCTGCAATCTTAAATATTTCACGGGAATATATTTGATTTCAGTCAAGTTTCCAGGGCTAAAATTTCAACAAAGCAGCATTTTCTGGAAGAAACCTGTCTGCAGAGAGCTTTTGATCTGTGTTACTGACTATAGTATTTAACTGAATTCACAGTGACTGATTGCACCTTGATAAGTTTTACATCTTGCTTTCAGGTCTGTATTATCCAGCCAGGAAATTATGCACCCTCTACAAAAATTCAGCCACCAGTCAGTGCTGAACAGATCTGGAGTGAGCTCAGTGAAGAGGAAAAGGCTGTTTACAACAAGGAGTACGTTGAAGAGCGGGCAAACTTTTTCAACAGCATCCTCAGTGAGGGAAGCACTAATGGCAATGAGGTTGTGGATGCTATGGTGGATGCTCTAACATCTCCTGCACCCAAGGCACGTTACATGGTGGCGAAGCTGAAGGAAAAGGCACTGGTGTTTGTGTGTGCTTTATTCCCGACTGTTGTGATGGATTCTGTTCTGTCTTATGCTCTGAGCAAAGTAAAACTTGCATAGGCTACATTGGTGCTATTCACTGACTCATGTGAGGCAGTTTATAAAATGTGAAAGTCAGAGCTGAATTTAACGTCCCCCTGTGTCACTACAGTGACACCAATTAACCAATACAAACTCTGGAGAGTCTCCCTAGTCAGAACTATCACTGATTCCTAGGGAAAAACATACAGGACCCTCTGTAAAATTAAATCATTTGTTTAAGTAACTTTATCTCTCCCCTGTGGAAAAACCCCATCCACTTAAGCCACTTTAGTTATTGCCTGGAAAATTTAATACATCTTTTTCTAAAGCAATAGCAGGTTATTGTTACAGATGTGATGCAGACAAAACGGAGAGCGTCCTACAGGGCAGCTGTACACCTGAAGTCATTACAGCAGAGATGAAAAGACCTTACTTGTAGAAACCAGAGTAGCCATTTATTTAGGGGTGATAGGAAGAGGTTAATGGAAAAGTCATAGAAATGAGCATTAAACCTTGAAATACTTTGAATGGAGTTAAGTGGCTGTAGCAAGTTAGGAAGTCTTGAAGCTCTGAGCAACCTGGTGTAGTGAAAGGCGTCCCTGCCCACAACAAGGGGGGCTGGAATTTGATGATCTTTAAGGTCCTTTCCAACCCAAACCATTCTATGATTCTATGAATAATAAAGTTGTAATATGGAAACATTGTCCTGGCTAACTACAGTTCAGACCTTTTTCAGGTGTTCTGGATAAATCTGTAACAAAGCCAATATATCGCAGACTTTGGAAAATAAGTTACATATTCCACTTATAAATGAGTATTTAATCCTAAATAAACTCTATCTTTTATCTAATGTCTGGATTAATCAATGTGTTGACCTAAAGTGTAGTGAGAGAGCTAAAAACCAAGGAGACAAATACCAGTATACTTGGAGCTCAGAAAAAACCTATTCAGGTTTTGCTACTACTGTAAGGAATAAGGTCTGAAGGAAAGAATACCTGCTAACATGAACAGGGAACTATTAGTAACATTTATCTATGAGAGTAATTGATCACGGTAGCTTCATTAACACTTTCCTACTAATTGTTGTGGAAAAAATTGCTGGTTTACACATATAAAATTTTAAATTTGACTTGGTTGTGGTATGGCACAAAATCCAAGATTTTGGCCCCAACTCTGGGGTGAAAAGATCCCACAAGAGCTGGGATCAACTGTGGTGGCACTCATAGATACAGGGCAGCAGCACTGAGCATTAGCCTCCCCCATGCCAGGTCTCCCATATCAAACCAAAGACTCTGCTGTAAGTTGACATAGTTAACTTTCTCATCTGAAGCAGACATTACATCCTGTACCTGGGAATTCTTTCCTAACATATTTAATTAATTACTGAGAAAATTTGTGCTCTCTCCTGGTGGGTAATTTGGATAGAGTGAGTCAGGAACATAGGCGAGATGAGCCAACAGAGTGACAGTTCCAGGTTGTCTCCTGGTACACTCAGCAGTGGAACAGCCGCTGCACCTGTTGGAGATTGTGGGACATGTTATTTCTCTTTCCAAATGCTGAACCCATCCCTGGAGCTGGCATTGGCAAGAGGACAAGCCTGGGCTCCCAACTGTTCCACAGACTGTCAATAGCAGGATAATCAGATGATTATCATCCCTCTCCTCATTTAACCACAACTGAGCAAGGCCAAGCAAGGGAACAGGAATGAGGCTTATTCCAACTGAACCAATCAATTTCTTGTATAGGAATTCCCCTGCTTGACC
This sequence comes from Ifrita kowaldi, assembly GCA_013398055.1. Taxonomy (NCBI): domain Eukaryota; kingdom Metazoa; phylum Chordata; class Aves; order Passeriformes; family Cinclosomatidae; genus Ifrita; species Ifrita kowaldi. The sequence continues at coordinate 542,864 of VZRS01001709.1, read as the reverse complement.
TCAGGGATTTCAGCAGCCCGGCATTGCTTTGGAAGCGTTGCTTTCATGCTCTTAGCTGTTCTTTGTGCAGATTACCCTCCCTCACAGTAAGTAGCACTGGACTCCACAAGCAGCTTTGAAAGTCAGATGTTTCTCCATCAGGCCCAGGGTACATGTGCTGATCTCTGTCCCCAAACCAATGTCACTTTCCATTACACTGTCTCCCTTCTATTTGCATTTCTAAAAGCTACTGCACTAAGTTGCTGAGAGCCAGCACCACCAGATCTGCCTCACAGACACGAAATAACTTCCAGCTGGAAATTCCTCCTTTATTTGCCATGTACGGGACGAAGCATGTGATCAATATTTCTGCAGCCTCATGTAACATCAGATGAGAAAGACTCCAGAACGTTTATTCCTTCACCTTGAAAACTGAGAACTTGCACTGCATAGGATTTTAAACAGGATACAATGACAGGGTGGAACCAATGGGACAAATGAAGGCAGTTTGTATTTTCATTGCTGTCTAACCATCGGCCTGGATGCTAAATGAAAACCAGCTACAAAATTATCATCTTTATTCCTTCCCCTCAGCTTTTTAATATTATGATCTGCAGATAAAGAACTAATCCAGAGAATCAGAGCTTGTTATTAACAGAACATCCCACTGAAGTCATCTGGAATCCTCCCACTGAGTTATACGTGTTCCAAGGCACAGTGTTAGACAAGTAAACATGAAAATAAGTAGCAAGAATGATTTCAGAATCCCTGGGCTTAGTAGAAAAGAGACCCTCACAGGAAATGGTGATGGAAGGGGTGCAGTATTCCCTCCTCTGCAAGTCCTGTAGGGTACAGAAGTTGCAAGATCAAACCAGAAGGTTTTAGTGAACAAGCCTTGCTAACCAAGTGAGTGACAAACTCTGAGGACCCCCAGAGCTGTCAGCTCTTCAGCTGAACTCCTGCCCTGCTCTGTGGAACTGGAAAGCTCCCCTGACTCTAGGAATCCCAGCCCTCATCCTGGTACCTAGGAAGCACATGCTGGGAGTGCACAGTTGCTGGACTGCCCCACCATTCCTTTTTTGCTTTGCCTCATCCCTGACTGAGGAGTGCCTCCCTCTTCCTCAGTAACCCTGAAATCCCCTTTACCTCAAGTCAGGTTGAAGTGCAGGGGCATACAAGAAGCCTGTATTTACAACATCCAAAAAAAAAAACTGTTTTAGGAAAAATTTAGGTGACAAAGATAAAAAACCAAGACCCACCCCCCTCAAAAAAACCCCCACAACCAAACCTCTACTGACATTACTCTTACATCTGAAATGCCCCTCTCCCAAAACCCAGCTAACCTGCTGCAGACCATTTTCTGGGACTGTTTTTCTACATAGCATTCATCTCAGCTGCATTCAATGGAGAACTTCTTGGCAAAACACTTCAGCTTTTATCACTGTTTGTCTTTATAAGTCCTGCTGACAATTTGGGATATTTTTTTACCCTTGAAAACAACCACCCCAAAAGAAATGCAGCTTTCCTCCCAAGTCCCTTCTCCGAAGACACAGCATCAGGGACCTAACAGTTATTTCATGGATTTTCTCCTTGATGAAAAGGCCTGTTCCTAGGAATGCATATTAATTGGTAGAAAGGATGAGTGTTGGTGTTGACATTACGCAATTTGAGTATAAAGAAGAGTAAAAAAAGCAAAACCAGTTTAGTAAGTTGCACATTGATCTAAGTGATACCAACAGCTTCATACAGTGGCAGCATCAAAACCACAAACAGAGCAGATCCCAGGAAATACAGGAGGAGTAGCTGGGTGGTACCTGTCAGCACAGTTCTGAGGTGGCTGTGCTGCTGCATGAAATAAAGACTGTCTCAAGGAGACTATTTCCCTCACTTGCGAGGGCACAGTTGAAGCAATGCCCCCACAACAGCTCCCCAGATGACCTTCAGAATTAGCCAAATGTGTAAATTTGTGTCATTCTCCCAAGCTGGCAAATCTGAACAAGGAGATTTTGGGTGGAATGCACCATATAGCAGATTTTTTTGCAGTAGCATCAGAATCCCGAGAGATGAATAACAGTGATAATTACTTCCACAGTAAAAAGCTTATGTAAAAACCAGGCAATCCTCAAGCACACCTTGCAGCTGAAGTCAGGCTGTCACCAGCCCAGCTCCCAGTCATATCAGCAGAACTCCGGTGCCATCCAGCCGGAGAGTCCTTGTGGTGCACAGCCTCCCTCCAGAGGTCAACTGTGGGACAGCTGTAGCATCCTTGTGCTTTGACATCCACAGATAAAACCCAGCACAATACAGAGACAGCAAGTGGAACAGACGATGGCAGCTGGATTGTTCCACTTGTTCCAGGAGGGACTGTGTAGTGCTCTCAAGCCTGGCACCTTTTGCTAGCACCAACCAAAACTTCACAGCCTTTGTATTTCAAATATTTGGAAGCACCTGTTCAGCAGTGAAACATTTTCATGTGTAATTTGATGATTTTGGAGCTGCCAAGTGAGCATGTCAGTAATGGGGGCCTTACCTATCATGGTGGAGAATTTACGTTGCAGGAACAGTTGAGGTTAATGTTTAAGAGTATATAAAACACGGGGAAAACATATATGCCCCTCAGTAAAAAAAATGTTCTTTGGAATAATCTTGATTTGGAAATGATTTACTAGTGGTGATCTCATTATCAGACACAGTGGGCAAAATCTATCTGCTCCACAGATTGCATTCATCCAGGGAACTACGAAGCCAGTGGAGCACCTCTCGGATTGTCCCACAAGCTCCTTCCTGGCTGTGAGAGATGTCCCATGTGGGAAGGGAGGGGACATGCTTACAGCATCCAGGACAGAGCAGCCCCAAGGCTGCCCTAGCTCCCAGCACATCAGAGCTCTGGGCAGCACTGCCCTCAGGTGAGGACTCAGGCAGTGACACACCTGGGGCTGTACCAGAGCACGTGGACACTGTGCCCACCTTTGTGCCGTGCCGTGTCTCCCAAGTTTGGTTCTGGGAGCTGTCAGCTCCCGGGTGTGCTCAAAGCTCCGGGCAGATTACACCTTTCCTTCCTTAGAGCAGTCAGTTACACTTTTACCAGCACCATCCCACTTGCATTCCTGCAGTAGCTTGGCACTCCTCCAAAACAGAGCTGCCAGCCAAAAAGCGCCCAGCAGCTTGAGGCTTCAGACCTTGGAATAATTTTCTCTGGTGAGCTTTATTTATCTCTATAGGCAGGGAATACTCTGAATTTCTCTAAGAGGATTTTAATCCTATTTATTTTGGAGATGTTGCAGTACCCTAATACCAGAGCAGCACCTCTGCTCTTGAAGCCATATTGCTTTGAACCATCCAATATGATGTTCAACTGCTGAAAAAGGATGTTTTGCTTCTTGCATCATGAATCCTCATTATCACTCTTAAAAACCTCATAGAAAGCTGTTCACCATGAGAAAATAAATCAAGTATAAAAATCTAAATATATCCACATGGAGTTACATGCACATTCACATTTGGGGTAAAATACCAAGTACCCAGACGGGTTGTAGTCTGGTTCCAGCGTTTCCACAATTTCCAGAGACAAGGCATGCAGGTGTTTCAGACAGGATCTTCAGTTATCTTCATATTGGACTAAATTTCAAAATACATGTGCTGGCTTTTCTAATGGGAATTTAATGTGTGCTGCTCAACAAAGTGAAAAAGGAGAATTTACCCCAGGCCTTTGGCCAAGACATGTGTCTCCTTATTTGTGGCACCAGCAAAAGCCAAAGTCTCACCCAGAACAGGCGGGGAAACATTTTCTACTGTGCCATGTCTTCATCAACCATTTAGTGCAACCAAGGAGAAAGAGAAGGCTCTGGATGCTATGTTTTCCAAAGAGGAAAATAATCCACCAAGGCACAACAGTGCATCAGTACCAATCCAGCCAATTTGCATTACAGAGTGCTAACACGAAATAGCTGCTGTACAAATGGCACTCCTTCCAGGGTAAATAATGAAACTTTATGCTAAAACAATGTTTTCTCTTGTTGTGACTCACCACACAGTCCCATGGCTTTCATCAAACGCCTTTCCATGCTGTTGGACATGCATCCAGCTGCGCCACCACTTCCCTGGCAGAAGAGATTTCACATCAAAAATCAATTTTTTTTAAAATTTCCTAACTGTAGAGGTGATTTGCAAATAATTCAACAGCCAGGCTTGGCCAGGAACAAGACAGACAGTGTTGGTGCAGTTATCCCATACATGACTACTGAGCCTTGCATGAACACTTGAGGATTGGGTTGTGGTATTTGGAAATTCGGCACTAAAGGAAATGGACAGAAAGGAGATACAAATAGCTTGGGCAGTCCCAGGGTTAGTGCTGTTGCCTTTTAGAATGACTTAGGCTTCTCTTGACAAGTTCTGAGTGTTTTCCCCCATTCATTGGCATTTTTCTCCTGTTAATAAACAGGTTTCTCTGTCCAGTCTGGACTGTGAACGATCACATTCCCATCCAAGCTCATTTACATTATTGTGCTACACAATCCCTGTGGGGATGGCTGTGCAGTTGGGTGATACACAGACCTTGCCACTCCATTTTTGTGGCGACTCCAGTAAAGTCTGGAGATGAAACAACCATACAGCTTTGCCTCCCATGGGGGAGGAAAAGGAGGCTTGGCAACTAAGCCAGCCACAAGAAGAGAGCCCACGACACCCAAGTCCTTCCCGTGTGCCCGCCTCACCCCCGGCGCCTCGGAGGGCGGCGAGGCGCAGGTCTGAACCGAGCTGAGGGGACCGGCCGGCGCTGAGGGGATCCGGTGGCACTGAGGGGCACCGCCGGCTGAGGGGATCCGGTGGCGCTGAGGGGACCCACCAGCTGAGGGGATCTGGTGGCACTGAGGGGCCCCGGTGGCACTCAGGGAACCCACCAGCTGAGGGGATCCGGTCGCACTGAGGGGATCCGGTAGCGCTGAGGGAACCCGCCGGCTGAGGGGAAGCGGTGCCGCNCCGGTGGCACTGAGGGGCCCCGGTAGCACTCAGGGGATCCGGTGGCACTGAGAGGATCCGGTAGCGCTGAGGGGCCCCACCGNAAGTCCTTCCCGTGTGCCCGCCTCACCCCCGGCGCCTCGGAGGGCGGCGAGGCGCAGGTCTGAACCGAGCTGAGGGGACCGGCCGGCGCTGAGGGGATCCGGTGGCACTGAGGGGCACCGCCGGCTGAGGGGATCCGGTGGCGCTGAGGGGACCCACCAGCTGAGGGGATCTGGTGGCACTGAGGGGCCCCGGTGGCACTCAGGGAACCCACCAGCTGAGGGGATCCGGTCGCACTGAGGGGATCCGGTAGCGCTGAGGGAACCCGCCGGCTGAGGGGAAGCGGTGCCGCCTCACGACTCCCGCCCGCCCGACGCCGTTGCCACGGAGATGTCCATGGCGGCCATGGCGGCGGCTGCGGCGGACGGGGGGCCGGCTGAGGGCCCCGGGCCTTCGGCGTCCCCCTGCTCCTCAGGTGAGTGCCCGGGGCTGCCGAGGGTCGCAGCCGCCGCCGCTGCCGAGCGTGGTGGCGAGAGGGCGGCGGGGCTCGGGACGCCGCGCCCCCGGCGCTGCGGGGGGCTTGGGGCAGAGCCGGCGGGCCGGGGGGGCG
>VZRS01001709.1:468052-537259 GCA_013398055.1 Ifrita kowaldi | reverse complement strand
CCTCGCAGGACACAGATACGGCGCACATCGCCCCCCTCACGGCCCTCACCTCTCGCCGTGGGCAGTTACCTCAGTTTGGGTGTCAGCGCGGCCAGACCAGCGCGTCCTTGGCAGGGAACACTGGGTCATCACCAGCTCGCCAGCATCCTCCCCTTCCAGCAGTTTCTCTCCCGTTAAAGCCCGTCTCCTCTACAGGCCGCCCGTTCCTCTGAGTCGCAGCCCCCGGAAAATAAACCAACACCGTATTTATCTACTACCTGGCTTCCCCAGGGCCCTGGGCAGGAGCGGCTGCTCACCCTGTTCCTTGCTCCTGGTTGCAGCAGCACCTCATGCCCAACTCCCCAGCACTCCAGAGGCTTTCCTGGAGCCCAGCTCTGCTCCTGGCGGAGGAGCCACCTCCCCCGAGCCCCGTCCCCGCAGGTGTTGCTCACAAACCCGATTGCCAGGTGCTGGCTGGCCCCGAGGGCTGCCTGCCGCTGGCAATTTGGGCTCGATTACATCCCAGTTTGGATGGACACTGAGGTGACTGGAAGTTGCAAGGCAAGCTGAAGACAAAAGGATGCAGATCTTTTGATCCAACCCAGCCATAACCTTGGGACTGCCTTTACAGTGCTCAGGAGTGGGCCCCATTTCCCAAAGGGCTGGATCTGGGCTGAGATGTCCACACGACATTGAAACCTGCTCAGTTCAGACCTAAGTGCTCATCACTGTGCTCAGCTGTGCCTCAGCCCAAGGCAAGGTATTTCTGGAGAATCAACACCAAAAACCCACAGCATTGTAGGCTATTCATGATACTGGAATTCAGTTTTAGGAAGATTTTGCTGCATCACTCCTATTAAACATTAGTCACAGCCAAAAATTCCGTGCAATTATTCACATAAAGCTGTAAATATAGCATGGCACTGTTACCATATTGGTTCCTTTTATACTGACATAGAGGGCTCATGCTTATCTCTGTGCCCAGCATGCAAAGGGATTAAATTTAGAAAGCGCTCAGCTATTTTCTTTCATTAAAGATAAAACACATGAAAATTTTGTTTACTGGTTTGTGAATAGTGATAATTAAAGGGACGTTTTCAACTGGAAATGTTGAAACTGAAAAATGTTGCAAACTTTAAAGGAGTCACAAGTGCTTCCAGCAGCAGTCAGGCACCAGGCTTTGACTGGGAGACAGGGAATGAGATCACTGGCCACCAGAACTTCCCTCTCTATCAATCTACCTCCATCACAGCTTGGAAAGCTTTGTGGGAAAACAGGAATCTGACTAAAATGATTTTCTTAATACCAGGTGTACCAAGAAAAGGATTAATCTGGATTTGAAATGAGTTCATGCTTTCAATCAAAACAATGACACAGCTGGCAGAATGAAGGTAGCGAGTCTGTTGATGTTTGTCAACAGATAAAATTGTTGCTAAGCAAATGTTACAAGCTTGGGATTTGTGATTGTGGCTTCTTGAAGCCCTCCCCAGAGCATGGCTGTCTCAAAGCCACGCTAAAAATCCCTCATTTTCCATTAAACCATCTGTTTAAACCATTCCATTAAACACATGAAGTGATAAAAAAATCTATGAAGTACATAGGGTTGGTAGTATTTACTTAATAAATATTGTCAAGATGCTGCAGTTATATTTTCATTTTAGAAACCTTTTTCCCTTGCTTATAACTTTACATGACTCTGGATAGAGTTTTTTATCCCACCTGTCTTTCTTACTTTAGAAACTTCTAATAAAACTTGATCCAGTCACTTTCAACAAATGTTGCAAAGAAATATTGACTGTAACAGTTAAAATGTTATGGTTGTTTTCATGTAAATTGTTGGTTCTTAATACTTTGAAGCAAAGACTTTAAACTGGGTAAGGTCTCAGTGGTGGTTGAATTGTGATAACAACAGACTTCACTGTTGTGATAAAAATAATTTCACTTATGTTCATGGAAATAATTTTATTACTGTGTGTGAAATATTAGAAGAATACTGTGGTAAGCATCTCAAAAGCACCAGAAAAAATCTGATCAGGACTAAAATTGTACTGAATTTTGCATTACACTGGGAGCAAAAATGACAGTGTGCATTAAGTGTAAGGTGTGCCATCACACCTGCATCATGTCCTGCATGGGGCAGAGGTTATAGGGAGCAAGCATCTCAAGGAATCTCCAGGATAATCCATGAAACAAATCCAAATCCATATGCACTGAATATTATATCCATGTGTGCCTTTGTTGAAGGTTAGTTACTAACAGGTTTTCGCCAACTGCAGTTCTGCTCATGTTCTGTGGCATTACTAACCTGTGTCCAAGCAGAATGACATTTCTTCAGTGTTTGCAGCTTCAGGGGGAGAAAGAAGGGAAGAAAAGGCAAGTTACTCCTAAGTGAGTTCCTGAAAAAATGCTGGGCAAAATCCAGGTGCAAATAATGAATAACAGTGGGAAGAAAGTTTTTGGAAGTAACCCCAAGTTCCTTACTGCTGCAGGATGGTGGGATATGGAAAAAGAGCATGAGAGAACATTTAAGCTTCTCAGTTTCATCTAAGTATCTTTAAAAATATTTCTTTCACTGAATTTCAGTGGTGTAAGTACTGTAAGAGCCTTCCCTGCAGTACCTTCCTGCTGCTCCTCCTCACAGCCCCTGCAGAGTTTACATCACAACTTTTCCCTATACTCAGAAGCCAGAAAAAACTTCCTGTATTGAGGATTTGCTCAGAAATTGCTTCCTAAGGTTTCAGGCTCTAAAAGCCAGGCTCTGCAGGGACTCTAGTGTTCACTTCTAGCAGGGGATTATTCTGAAGTAGCCTTATTTCTCAGCTCTAAGGACTACAGGGTTGCTATAGGTGTAACTCCTGTCAGCAGGATAAAAATGTCTGCATTTATTCCCTTTCCCTGGACAACATGCCACAAGAAGCACATCATGATGAGGGATGAGAATGAACAAGCCACAGGTGACAGATTTAAGTTATTGCTACTTGATTATTTCATTGTGCAATGTAAGAATATACTTTGTATATGATCAGGATGAAGGTTATGTCAGACCTAAACAGAAAAGAATTTACGTAATGTCATGTTTAAATGGACAGCGTCTGGGAGCAGCTGACCTATTCAGACCAGATTTCATTGCAAAGAGAAAGCCTTTGCATTTTAATATCCACTCAAACACTTCTGCAAGGGAGCAACTTCTAATAATAACATCTTCTCCCAGCATGGCTGTATGCACAGGGAGGGAGCTGAGGGCCTTGTCTGGCAGGGAAAACAAGAGGGACAGTCCTCAGGAACCTGTCAACAGTAAACTTGACCCCATCTCTGTTGTTCCAAAGCAATGCTGGCCACGGAACTGCAAAAGAAGTGAAAGGCAATAGCTACAGAAACTACAACTGGCATGTTGTATCTGTGGTACAAAAATTACCTCTCTATCCATTCCCAACATGATTCACCTTCAGTCATCTTTTTCTGCTTTTCCTGCAGTTTTCTCTCAGGCTTCCTTTCCAGAATGGAAGGTCTTGCCTCAGAAAGTCTGTTGGAATTGTTCTTCATCTCTCTCTTGTCTCACCTTCTCACAGACATCAACAAAACCCCCAGCAGAAGCCAGGGAGATGCTGAGTGGTCCCATTTACAGACTACATTGCAATAAATAAAAAACCCAAACAAAACAAACCCCAAGTATTCTCTAACAGGTGTTCCTCCACCTTTTTTTGTTGCATATCCTGTAAGAGGTCAGGAGGATGGGCTGACCCAAGGCTTGCTGAAGCTGATAGGAAGCTTCCCATCCACTTAGGCAAGCTTCAGAAATGATCCCTACAATGTCTCCAGCCACGAGTGCTGAGACTAGCTAAAAGAGGCTAAGAAACATAAAAGAAAAAACCCAAAAAACATCTAGAACTGAGGCAAGTGCAAAATCCCGCACTGGATTTTTTTCAAGAAGCATGTGATGCATGACCTGGAAGAACCTTTTCCCAGACCAGTGCCCTGCTATCTGCATCTTTTTTTCCCCAAGGTTTTTGTTGCAGAGATATTCTACTTACTCTTTTATGTATATAGCCTGGCAGGAAGTTCATGCATCAGCTACCAAAAGAAACAAAAAAGGAAGGTGCTCAGGCACTGATGAGGTGATGTTAGTATCAATTTTAGTATCAATTTTATATTTCAGCAAGCGCAGAGGACATGGTGTCTTGCGATTTTTTTCCCGTTGAAAATGACAGATGAACAGCCTCCCCCTAGGCTTCCAAGTAATTGTAGATTATAACAGTTCCTTGAATGGAGAGCAGTTACCCTACAGCTTCTTAACTTAATTTTCTCCTTGAATGAGACCTCTTCAGAACATTTGGATGACTAGAAAGAATAATTTTGCAAGGTGCAACTTGGATTTATATAGTCTCTATATGTGCTGCCCATAATGAAAGATAAATTAATTCAAAGCCTAGTGTTCTGTCAAGGTAAAGTGGGTATTTTCATGCTGTGAATATGGTCTGATTCCTGGTTTTACTGGCATGTCATTATAATTTAATCTCTGAGATTACATGTTTTCTTCTCTCCCAACACAGAAAATACTTCCTTCAAAGAAGACAGTCTTCCCTATCCTGGGATGTTACCAGTCGATAAAAGACTTCTAAAATTGCAGATCTACAAACTTCTTCAGTGTGTTCACGAGAAAGACAAGAAGCAAATAGAAAATCTGATCCAGAAAGGATTCCCAGATCTCATTAATTACACAGAGCCTAAGGAAGGATATAGTGCCTTTCACTTGGCCTCCATGAAAAATGACATTGAAATGTGCCACTTCCTGCTGGAACACGGAGCTCATCCAAATGTCCATGACAAGATGGGACGCACTCCAGCCATGAAGGCAGCTGAGCTAGGCCATGAGGTGGTTTTGGAATTATTAGCAAAAGCTAATGCAGACATGACTGCTGTGGATAATGAAGGGAAAGGTGAGTGAGAAGGAACCTTATCAGACCAGAAATACCATAACTTAACTGTGTGACAGATCCCTTAACTGTGTGACACACTTACTACATATGATGTGTCCCACCTGTGGAGAGGAGCCATAGTTGAGGGTAATCCTTACAGCCCAAGAGAAGCTGTTGGCCATAAGAGCTCTGATGGAAATGAAAATAATTCTCCCTGAAGAGTCTAGGCCTTTAAATCATAAGTCTTCCCAGTAGAGATCTGAGAGGTAACTTATGATTGAGAATCACATTCCTCCCATGACCTGTGACATACTAAACTCTGGTTTACTCCCCAAGTAAAGACTCTGAAGTAGAAGGCTTTTTTTGCATGGATATACCCTCAGCGAAGGGGTCTTTGTTGCAGACTGTTCCGCTGTGAAGCCTCATAACCCTTCTAGTAATTTCCTTTTGCACCCTAATCCCCACTGGCTTCCTTTGCAGGTATTTTGTTTTACTGCCTTTCACCTACAGTACGCCACTCCCACTGCCTGCAACTTGCCTTGAAATATGGTGCAGATGTCAACAACTGTACTACTACTGGGAGGTCTGTGCTTCTACAAGCCTGTGAGAAAGCTCATGAGATTAAAGAAATATGCCTGATTTTCTTGGAGAAAGGAGCAGATCCCCATGCAAAAGACCCAGTAGGTGCATTTCTGTAACTAAGAACAGATAAAGGAGTATAGAATAAATACCAGATGAGCAGAGTACATGACCTTAAATCCTCAGATTAAAATAATAAAGCAGTGAAAATTGCTTAACTCTGTGGCTATAACTCTTCCCCTCTTATGGACCACCCCTTTTTTTGGAGGAAAGGGATTTAAGTTGTCTTTTAACTTTTTGTAGGTTTAGAGTGCAAAAATTTCCCCAAACTTAAATGTAACTGGGCCAGCTCTTAGGAGCTGCAGTTCACTGTACATCAGTGGAGCAGTGCTGATTTGTATTTGCCTTGATGTGTCCTTAGATTTACAGAGTTGAAATAATATTCACTAAAAGGTGAGTCCATTAGGAAAAACCTGATGAGCAATCAAGGCAGGAACGAGGCATAAGAAACCTTTTTCTCTTTTGTATGTCTTAATCACTTTGTTTTCTTCCTTAATTTAACAAAGACCTGAAAGACTGAAGCTCTGTGCTGTTGATAAATCAAGGAGCTCAAGCCTTCCCTTTAAGGGATAATCCATTATTATCTAGAAAAAGACAACATTAATGTTTTAGAGTGTGAACTTTTCCTCACAGAACTGTAGTGAAATTCCCTGGTTGCTTTGCCTTCCCCATAGCACTCCTCCCAGCCACAGCCCCTTATGCTCCTTCTTTCATAAGATAAGGCGGTATTTTGTGTTAAATGTTGTAAACGTGCATGAGAACATGCCCACAGAATAAAGGATTCCTTAACTAAGGAATTGATTTTCATGGGCATTATTCAGGGACTCAAGCTTTCAATTGACTTGTTGGGATCTGACTACTCCATCTTAGCAGCACTATGACTAGATTCTGAAACTTTACCTGCAAGTATCTTTGAAACTATTAGGCTTGTCTCCTTTCCCCAGTAATAGCTAAAAGGAGATTCCAGTTTTATGCCGGCTTGGAACAGTAAGATGCTACTGTTCCAGCCTTAGCACACAGAACAAATTCGGAGTTGTTCTCTTGCTCCCCTGCAGGCCACGGGGCGCACAGCCGTGATGGAAGCTGCAAGGGAAGGAGTTGTCGAGGTGGTGCGTGATCTGCTTCAGAGGGGAGCTGATGCGAACCTGTTTGACTTTGAAAGACACAGTGCTGCACATTTCGCAGCCAAGGGAGGCTTTTTTGAGGTAGTAACATTTGTGGTGTTAAAGCGTTGCTGCAAAGCCAAACTTGGGTGGTTTTTTGTTGTTGTGGGGTTTTGTTTTGGGTTTTTGGAGTGTGTTTTTGTTGGGGTTTTTTTGAGTCCATTATCTCAGCTGATCAAAGCATAATGATCAGTAATCAAAAGCAGATTCTTTTTAAGTGTCAAAGGGAATCCAGCAGTGATAGCTAGGCCACACAGGGGCTTAGAGTGAGCTGTCAAGAATGAAGATTTTCCTTGGTGTCTACAACTGCACAAGGTTTCTGTTTCATCAGTTAAATAAGCATAATACTATAGAAAACATTAATGTTATACGTGCATTGACCAGCTGGACATGGGAGAGAACTTCATTATTAAAATGGAAATGTAAGATATTGCATTTATTTGTAAATCAATCTCACATTTTCACATGTTAAGAAACAGACAAGATTTTTGGTGGGACTCTGTTTGTTTTTCTAGATTCTGACGATTATTTCAGGTTATAATGCAGACTTGAAACTGATTGCTATGAATGGTAACACACCACTTCATTATGCTGCGGAGGGAGGATTTGCAGATTGCTGCAGATATATAGGACAAAGAGGTACATTAAAACTAAGTTACTTTACAGCTATTATCTATATTCTATTTCTGTGCTAAAGGAAATATTCACTTAGATTTCTCTGAAGGATTTGACTCTTGGGTACCCTGTGGCAAAATTCTCATTCAGAGGGGCCTAACAGAGGCTCTTACCTATTGTGGATGAGAAAACATTTCTCAAAGAAAGCAGCAGAAGCACTAGGGATTTGTATAACTTAGTGTTGGACAGTATTAAGTACTTCTAGGTTTAGTTGGTTTAAATGTATTTGTATTGAAACTTCCAATAGAAATAAATTTTTGATTTGATGATAATTAAAAAAAAAAAATCTCTGCACTCATGAGAAAAACTTCATGCCCATGGGTATTGAAACATGCCCTGAAGAAGCTGTGATCCTTTCCTGACTTAGTCAGATGATCATGGCACTTCAAGCTTTGATCCAAGAAGACTGTGCAAAATCCCATATTCTGTTCTCGTTTAACTAGTGATCCATTGCCAAATTGTAATGTTTGGGTATAGAAATAAGTAACATTTTAATCTTAGTTTGCTTCTTCCTAACTTTGCTCACCACTTTAAGTAAAAATGTAAAGTTTCCTCTGAACTTCTGTCTTTCTATACATATTCATGAGTGGATGAATAAATAGAGCATGGGTTGCCCAATGCTTCTCCCTTTGGGAAACAGCTATGGACACGTGGCTGACCTTCCAGTCTGGGATCAATGATTTGGTTCCACCTACCATCACTATTTATAGCTGAATCAGTATAAAATTGTAGGCCTGTGGCAATGAGTTGCCTGTGTATTACAAGTTTCTTATATTACATAATTAGGAATTCTGCTGCACTATCAGCCAAATTGTGTCCATATTTCTAGGTTGTGATCCTACATGGACAAACTTGGCAAATATGACCCCCAGGGAGGCTGCCAAGAACGCTGGGTTTAAAGCAGCAGCGGCAGTATTGCGCAAAGTTGAAAAAGCCTTTAAGAAACCAGATGAGACCCTTGCCTGGTACCTGAAGGTGTACGACTGGTCCCTGCAGCACGAGGATGCCATCCGCAAGGAGTTTGAGATTGACAAGGAAGGAGATGGGATGGTATCCAGAAATGATTTTATATCAGTTATTCGGAAGCACTGGAGCACTGTGGATGAGGAACAACTAGAAACTTTTGCTAAAAAGCACGAAACATCTGCTGACAGGATCAGCCTTGACAATTTTTTTAAAGGCTCAAAATACTTACAGAAACCCTTTCTGCTCTCATCCTTTGGGCCCAAGGTAAAGAAGAAGAAAAAGAAACCACCAAGAAAAAAAGGCAAAAAAGGCCTCCCTCTGCCAATTTGTGTAATTCCAAAGAGTGAACGTCCGCTATGGGAAGATGGCTTCCCTACCTACTTGGTTGAGGCTGTTCCAAACATTCCCGAAGAGCAACGTTTCAAACGGGACCAGCAATCTGCCCATCCCGTGCTCGATGACCGTGCCTGGTACGTAGACGAGCCAAGGAAAACCTACATGGATATCAACTACCTTGTCAGAGCAGGAGACTTCGTGTCTCTGCAGAAAGCGTTCGACGAGGGCGTGCCAGTAGACATCAAAGATAAATATTACAAAACACCTTTGATGCTTGCATGTGCAAGTGGCAACATAGTTCTTGTGGAGTTTCTTCTGGAAAAGGGGTAAGATAATTTCAATTTAATTCCTATTTTGGGAATAAATAATTGCTATTGTTTAGTTCAAAAGCATAAATATCCAGTTAATATTTGGATGCAAAAGGCTATGATTTGTTTTTTGCTTACGTAACATTTAATATTAAAGTTAGTTCCCTAAGATCCCGAGCCACAGGGCGTTAGTTTATTATTTTTCACATTTTAGTAGCATGGACATGGAAACAACCAAGAGGCAAGTTTCCCCAGGACTGAAATTTTTGGCATCTGGACTGTTGACATTTGGTCAGCTGCAGAGTTTATACCCATGTCTCAAGTAATGCGTTCTCACAACTGAACTCTCAAACTGGTGAATGATTTTGGGGAAATCTGACTCAAAGGACTTGCCTGAAATCATCAAAGTGATCCTGGACTTCCCTGTTCCACATGCCTGGTTTAAACCACCACCTTCCTCTGCAGCTGAAGCAGGCTGAAGCAGCAGGATTTACATCAGAAGCCCCTGCTACTAATTAGTCTGTTCCTCATTTTAGAAGTGCTTCAGCAATTTTGTAGCCTGCAGACACACTTCCGAAAAATCTCAATGACAGCTTAAAAATGAAAGCAACTTCAGAAGGATTCAGTCATACTTGTGTAATAGCATAATCTCTTATTGTCAGACTGCTGCAGTCCTACAATCCTTCACATAAATGCTTAAATGAACATTTTTCAAAGGCATTTACGTTAACTTTGTTCTCTCTACCATAAGATAGAATTCATGTTAATATTAATACCTCAGGGAAAGTGGCTGTAGTCATTGCTCTGGTTCATGCAAAGACTTAACAGCACATGGATCTTTACACACCCTGGTAATTACACTGACATTCCTGGAGCATATGGAAAATTGTGTAATGTGTATATTCAGGTTTTCCAAAGATAAAGATGTAAGAGCTACCAAATTAACCCACCAAATTAATCTCTACTCCTTTTACCAAGCCTCAGTAGACAGCACTGGAGTCACATCATATTTAACAATTAAAACCTAGAAACATAGTAACTTAGCTTAAAAAAATAGTACCAGTTTTGAGATTTTTCCAGTTAACAGAAATGAAAATGGGGAGAAAAGTTATCAGTAGCGTTTAGGTTAGCATGTTCATGTTCTCAGCACGTTCATGGGCTTGCAGTTTGGCATGGGCATTCAAATACCTTTTACAATATAACCTTTTCAGTACAGAACCACAAATCCATATTGAATAGAAAACAAAACATTTATCCAGATAAATGTTTAACATTTATTAGGTTTAAAATTAAATTGGTGGTATCTACTTTCTATCTTCCTCCAGAAAGAATCAGAAGAAAATGAAATTCGGTCTGATGGGAAACTCTGTGCTTGATGGGCAGAAAATGCCGAGGAATTTTTAAATCGGTGCTGCATTGTCCCTGTTCCCATTGATTGGTTTGTTTCTGCTAGAATGAAGTTAGGAAAAAGGATTCAGGGGCAGACAGAGTCTGAGTGCAGGCAAGGAGTTTGGGTTGAGAGAGAAAGTGAAATTACTGAAGGAGCTTTTTTTAATGAGAATTAAAACACAAATGAAAACCACATACAAATAAACCATAACAGCTTAGTGACTGAAACGTAACAGCAATAAAAGAGGTAGGTCAGGGGCATTTACTGTCCTAAGATCTCATCAAAGGTAGAATTCTGAAAAAGATTAAAAATTTAAACAAGGAAAGAAGAACAGATTAATCTATGCTTTTATCTAGACCTAATCACCTGACCTGAAGAGCAAACAGCTATCCCTGGAAGCAGCTTCCTTCATCATTTTTCTTCTTTCTCCCTTCCTCCTTGTCTTTTGGGACGACAGCAGCTTTTTGTCCGTAGAGTAAGTGGGACAGTGACCCTAACTCCCTTCAGGACCTCTAGGGCTGATAATGCTTTTCCTCTCAGCTTCACCCAAAGGCAGCATATTGCAAGAATCTCCCCTGAACTAGCCCTTGCTTCCTCCAGAACATCCCAGTTTTAATCTGGGAGCAGAAACAGATCCTAGTCCAGCAACACAGTAGCTGAATGGATTTTTCAATGCTCAGATTACGAAGGCAGACCTTCTGTAACTCATTTGTCAAAGGGAGAAGCCAATGCAGGGAAATGAAGCAGGCAGAGGGCAGCAATACCGAAAGCAAAGGTGAACACTTCCCTCTTGTGCAGGCGGGCTCTACAATGTTGCCACATATTCTGCAGCAGCTGTTCTTGGCCCAGAAGTGTACTTTTTGAATTCCTTAATCTGCTTTCTGCCATTCTCAGTGAAGCTGGAGCACAAACACTAGCAGCATTTTACAGGACTAAGGTGTTTGAATGCATGTGTTTTTTCCTGTACCCATGAAAAGCTCCATGTAAAGGACACTGATGGTTTAGAGGGGGACATGAGCAGCACCCAGGCACATTCTTACAATTACTATTCCATGACAAATTCAGAGACTCAAATGGTTTCAGAGTAGCAGTAGCAATCTGAAAATAGCTATTTACATTGAATATGCCATTGCAGCAGGCAGTTCCCATTGGCTGCACTTGGAGCTGGGGCTGCTACTGCAGATACTCAACAGCTTCAGCTGCCACAACTGCTCTTACTCCTGTGCAGGGCTGATGTAAACGCAGCAGACAATTTCCTGTGGACTCCTCTGCATCATGCTTGCTATAATGGACACCTGGATATCGCTGAGGTGCTCGTGGAGGCTGGAGCAGCAGTGAATGCCCCTGCAATAGGTGATGCCACCCCGCTGATGAGAGCCATTGAGGCCTCCAGGCTGGACATGGTCTATTTTTTAATCACTGCAGGTGCCGACATCCAAGCTACAAACAGCAATGGTAAATAGCAATGTCTCCAAAATAGGCTGTTTCTTTGTTAGAAACACCTGGAACACTTTGAGAACTGTTCTGCATTTAGGGTTGCTGTCAGGACTGGGATGAAGGTAACAGTTTTCTCCTGTGTGAAATCATTATTGAAAAAAGTCAGCTTTCTTGGGTTTTATGTATCTAGAAAATGAGGTAACATAATTACACAAAGTAAATTAATTACACGATTTGGGAGACTGTTGCTCCTCGCAAGATACATACAGAGTTATAAGTGGCTTTAATGAAAACATTCTATCTAGTTGTTATTATTATTATTTGAGAGAAAACTAAATTTCAGCTGTGGCCCAGAGTATAGTCTTCCACCCATTTAGGTGATTTATTTTTAGGCACAAGCAGCCCTGGTTGAAAAACCTCCTTGCTGCTCCACATGTAAATATAACTCCTGAAAAAAAAATACTTAACAGAAAAGCAAATCTGAACTGGTACTGAAGTGTTACCTCCTCACAGCAGATCCCTAGCTCAGTGTTATTTCCCCTGTCTCCACAGTAACTTAAACAGTTAATGTGCATCACCTTTTAAGCTCTTGCTCTAACGTAGGAAGCAACACTGCTACACCATGAGACTTTCCTTGCCAAAATGCCTAGTAATGAAACCCTGCCTGTAGAAGGGATGTGTATTCCTTATTTTTGATATCATGTGGAGTTCTGATTCACACAGCAGTTCAGTCTCACAGATACTTTACAGCCAGAGTCTCATAAGAACCAGGACAGATTTTTTTCCTTCATTAAGCACTGAAGCTGTTCATTTACATCATGGGGCTTTCCCTTGCCAGCCACAGAGCAAGTACAGGAAGAAGGAGAGGGCTAGCACAGTACAAGATTAGGAATGCAGACCAAGTAGCTATCTCCTAGTGCTAAATGCTCTCAGCTCTCAGAGATCAAAATGACAACCTGCAGGACCCGTGTATTAAGCTGCAAATGTCAGAACATTAAGAACAAAGCAAGCAATCCAAGAATTCCTGCAATATTGGGTTTCAAGGCTCATTTCTGCCAGGTCTTACTTCTGCGAGCAGTGCTGATGACTGCTGCTCCTCACACCAATGTCAGGCACACTGCTGGTTTATGGGATGATTAATAAAATAGTGGCCATATTCAATTCAGTTGATTGTACTGTCATTATCCAGTTGCAATAATCCAGTGCCAAAGTTAATTTTTATTTTTTTTTAAATACAGGAAAGACTGTCCTTGATCTTGCTCAAGTATTTGAAGATGCTACAATAATTGCTCTGCTTGAAAATCAACTGCAAATTTTGGCAGAAGAACAAGAAAAAGAAGAAGCAAAGCCAGCAAAAGGTGGGAAGCCAAAACCAGCAGAGCCACCAAAACCTGTGAAAAAAGAGGTATGAGAGATGGTAACAAAGGACTGATTTGCTAATAGTTAGCAGGGAGCTTCTTTCTTTCCTTTCTTTGCCACCCATTTCTCTCTAATGCTGTAACTCAAGCAGCTTTGTTAAAGTGAGTGTTTTCAGATGCCAGTACTTGTTCTTGTCAGTATTAGAACTTGTTCATCGGTTGAAATTTGTCTTGCTAATTACACAAACTTCATGTCTTCCCCAGATGTCGCTAGTGAGCAGAGTCCCAGTGAGAAACGACACGGACAGTTTTATAATATAAAAAACCGACACTTTGTTATTTTACAGATGCGCTCATATACCTTAGCACGCTGGACTGACATAAGGTTATTGGTTAACTGACCAGCCACCCCCCAGACAGATTGGCTGGACCCAGTAACTCTTACCTCATGTATTTTCTTCCTTGGTATCGTAACAATACCATAGTTTACAATATCTCTGAACTGTTTTCCCACAGTGCCCGTGAGAAAGCAAGGCTTTCACACAGACGCTGACAGAAAACTAAAATCTCCCTGCACCCAGGCCTGTAACATCCACACCCAGACACACATAAAAATGATGTCCTGTATCACTGACAGGACACAGAAAAAGATTTCCTTTTGTTTTTCCCTCCTCCTGAAGTATATGCTCATCCAGATCTCTTGTGGTAAACACTGAACAACTGGTAACCATAATTTCTTAAAGGGAACACCTCTTTTTTTTTTTCACAAGATAAGAACAATACCCTTCAAACTGGTAAAAAGGTTATTTTATTCTCCTAGTTGAACTCATTGAAACTTGCTAACTTCCTATTTTCCATCTTGTCCCATATCCTTCCTCTTCCACTATTTACCTGAGTCCTGTTTCTCAAGTCCCACACTGCTGTTTACCTGTTTTATCTCCGAATGCTTTTCCTGCACCCTCTGCGAGCCTTGAGCACCTCAGCATTGCCCTATTCCCAAGCTGACATCAGCCTCCATGACCACATCCCGGCTCTCTTATTGTGGATGAGACCTTCCTGATTCACCAGTGGTACTTGTTAGTCAGATCCAGGATGCTATTTAGGCAGAAGATGCAATTGTATCTGCATGGCTGGAAGTGTCCTCCAGCTGCCCTGGACATGTTGGCATCCCCCTTTCGCAAAGGTTTTGAATGTCCGGGACAGCACCGGACTTTCAGAGGCGGGAGGATGACAATCTTAGGTGCTTGTTTATTCCTCACCTGGAAGAGGATGGGATCACCAGTGGTACAAGGTGATTGTCTTGGGAGTCATAAAGAGCAGCTAATGTTTTAGCCCAAGGAGGAAAGGTGCTTTTTACCTTTGAAAAGGTTGGCCCTTGCAATTTTTGATTTAAAAAAATCAGCCTTAAGAAAAACAGATTCTGAAGGGATTAAGAGAAATACTCCCCCAGTAAACATTGTAGCAGAGCATCAGAAGATGCAGGGTGCATGCCTTGCTTCTGAACATGATGTATTGGTATAATTGGTACCTTCTTCCCCTCCAGTCTCCAGATGAATCTCAGCCAGCTGAGGAAGAACCTGTTCCTGAAAAGATAAAGCGTTCCCATAAAGACAGTGCTGCTTATTGGAAGTCTTTGGCAACGAGAGAAAACAAAAATGACATCTCCTTCAGGCCCAGAAAAGTACGTACAGCAGCAAAACATGAGTGCAGTTTCATGGTAACTTAAAGGTAGACCTTGCTGGGATCAAAACCCAGAACAATCCCATGAAATTTCCACCATTCAGCTAGCTTAGAGATGATGTGACACAGCCTGGAGAGGTTGCCAAACAACAGTAAACTAAACAACCAAGTAAACAACCAAACAACAGTAAACTAAAGAGTTCATGGATGTATATTATATAATAACACATATATTTATATGAAAAAAATTATTGTGGAAATTGAGCTCTTATCAAGTTTTAAAATAGGATTAAAGTGGAGCCACAGTAAAATAAAAATGCAGCCACATTTATGATATGTATTTTTATAGTCCTGCTTTTAAAAGATAGGAGTCTATTTGCATAGCATGAGCACCAATTTCTAACTTGCCCTCTTGATTAGTTATCACAGGATGACTTATGTCAGTGACAGTTACTGAACTAGATGGACCACAGTACACTAAATATTTGCTTCCTAGAGTTGGAATAGTGGAAATACAACTTTTCTGTCAGGGTCTTGTTAATACTCGCTTAGAAATAACTGAGAAACAGAACAAGATAATCACAGTGAGGAAATTTTTGTAATATTATTTTTCTCCTTAAAAAGGAAAAGAACACCACTGCTAGCTGAGCAGTTTTGTTAGGAATTTGTTTATAATTTCCCTAACCCTGATTTGTGCTAGTTTCTACAATGGTCTCAGAGGACTGAGGCTACATAGCTGATGACTCTACAGCTAATTACTATTTTCCATTCTGAGGATTGTGAACCCCACTCAGTAATTTTAAATAATTACCTAAAGATCTTCTTTCCCACATTATCCGTAATTGGAGACCATGGCATATTAATGATTGGAAGTGACAACAAGAGAATGCTCTGTTTATACACACACAAACTGTTGGCCTATCTTCTGCTGGGAGGCCACATTGCTCCTTTTCTGTTTCATAGTGGAAAGGAGTGCTAGAACACGGCTCTGTTCAGCTAACAGTATCTGCTTAATGCTTCTGTTGCGAAAGGCACATCCAAATTAACTACAAATACCTTTATTTTGTAGATATGGAGCCCTGATCCCACAGCAATAGAGCTTGCAAAAAAGAGAGAATTACTCCGGGAACGCGCTACTCTTTATGGTCACTTGGAAGATTTTACAACCCTCTTCAACAGAAAATTTACGAATTAAGCACAGCATCTGAAAGAAGCTACTTCAGCACGTATTTTGAGGAGACAAAAATGTAAAAGGCTACTCCTTTGCCAGGCAGGAATTGTGCAGTGCTCAGTAAATATATCTCAGTTATGATAAAAGAAAACAATATCAAGGTTTTCCTCTATAGATTATGTTTCTTACACACGATCTTTTGTTGAGGGTTTAGTCTGGAAAAGGGTTGATCCTTACGTGATTCTAAGTCTTGGAGCTGGCTCAGTATTCTTCATGGAATAGCCACTGTTGTATCACACACATGTCCTTTGTAAAGGTGTGGCTTTATAAGGCTTTCTTTACCCCAACACAAAACTTCTTCCTGGAAGATACATTACCCTTCTACTCTAAATATATTGATATGGAGATAGCATTCAGTAATTGGCTAAGACAGCAGTGTTCTGGGTTGTCTGTAGAGGCAACAGAGAGTTCAGAATTTACAACCAGGACTATCACTGCCTAGTGTACTTCTTTCATGTTCTCCCATTCATTTGCAAGAGTGCATGTGAGACCTGAAACCACTTCCACCCCAATGGGCACATACTGTTTTCCTTCTGATTTCTTGAAAGGATAATAATCTCTATATAAGAATCGATAATCCATTTGCCACGTCTCCCACAGACCCTTGTTATCTCTCAGATGAAGGAGGGGATCTCACAGAGGGTGGTGATGGAGACCTGCACTGCAGAGTTCCAAGCCACTGAGATCATGGAGTCCAACCTTTGACCACTGTGTCACCCAGACCATGGCACTGAGTGCCACATCCAGTCTTTTCTTAAACATCTCCAGGGATGGTGACTCCACCACCTCCCTGGGCAGCCCATTCCAATGTTAACAACCCTTTCCATGAAGAAACTCCTCCTAATGTCCAACCTGAATACGTATCTCTTCATTCTCCATATAACTTTTGCTAAGCTCTTCCAATTTGCCAGAGGGGATTATTAACCAACACTGTTGTGGGGCATCCTAAACTGATGTCACAATCATTGTTCCCAATTTTTTGCTTCTAGCTTCTTTCTAAGAGATTTATCTTGCTCCATTACCTCCCGAAGGGCCAATTGAAGCAACTGATTCATTTCCCATTTCCTCTGAACCACTTGTGGTTCAGCAGCTCCCTGTGAGCATTCCTGAGAGCTGCAACGCTTTCACCAAAAATGACCCTCTGAGGGTTGTCCTGACTTTTTTCCTGGAGTCTGGATCACACCAATCACACCATCACAGCCAAGGGATCCTGTCTGTGATACCAGTTTAACAATTATGACCCACCTCTGAGGCCGGGTAACTGAGGTTCTTGTTAATAGATCCTTCAGGGTGAATCAGAGTGAAACAACACTGAATGACCAGTGTGTGATTTTTATCTGTCAGCATAAAACTTCTGCTGGCTGCAGGTGATTGTAAATAACAAAAATAGTAGTGCTTCAGATAACTCATAGAAGGCAGTGTGGGCAAGGAGCTCATGAGCAATTGTAAATGAAACTGCATCTCTGAAAGAAGGAGAAGCAAAGGGGCAATTTGCTGAACAGAAGCCATCAAAATAAAACCAAGCAGCAGTCAGAAATTATACTGTAAGGTAAAAGTGTGTTTCTGGCAGAATTCTGTCATGGAGATTACCTAGGACAGTTCACAGCCTTCACAAGTCAAACAAGGCTTTTCCTGGTTCTTAGTATAAGGTTGAGCAGCGCACCATTCCTTGTGGGATCCTCCACTACCTGTGTCAGGAAGGGATCATCAAAGCTTTCCAGGAACCTCCTGGACTGTCTGTACTTTGCTGTGTTGCCTCTCCAGCAGCTGTCAGGGTAGTTGAAGCCCCTCACAAGAGGGGAGAACCAGGACCTGTGATATTGAGTCTGCTTTGAGCATCCTGCATTGTGGCATCACAGTGGTGTTGGAATTAGGAGGCCTGTGCTCCACCTCTGTCCCTAATGGGATGAGGGAATAGTAAAAGCTGCTTGGCCTGGAGGAGGCAGAGCTACCCACAGCTTCCCTCACTATCAGATTACCCTGGGACAGTGTGACACAGAGAGCAGCACCGTGGGCACGGCCCCTCAGCCAGGGACCGTACTTGAGTGAGTGACATCCCAGCTGCCCCTGGCCCAGCTGGGATGCTGGCAGAAGGCTTGTCAGGTCAGGGAATGCCCTGTCAGGGGCCTCAGACTTGGTGAGGCAGAGGCAGACAGGTCAGCATGTTCTCCCCCTCCCTGCCCGCCCCGTGGGCCTGGGGACATGGGGACAGCAGGCTCAGATGGGGCTGTCCTCACAGGGCAGGTGGCAGCTGTCAGCATTGGCTACCACGATGGCTGACGCTGAGCAACTCAGGAGGGCCAAGCTGCATGTGGAGAAGGCCATTAAGGTGAGGGGTCTGATTTCCCACCTCCCCGAAACGCCACGTGCTTCCATTTTTGCAGCTGTGGCTCAGGAGAGCTGAGCCGGAGGACCGGGGTGGGGCAGGCTGAGCTCGCTGCTCTCTCTGCAGGAGAAGAAGATCTTTGCAGTGCAGGGCCCTTACCCTGTCATCCGCCACCTACTGCGGGCCCGGGGCTGGGTGGAGAGGAAGCTCCCCCGCAATGGCAAACAGCTGAAGCGGCAGGCTGGCAACCAGAAGAAACGACAAGTGGAGAAGAGGGCAAGTGGTGGTGAGCTGGGGGAGGCAGTGCTGAACTCACGTAGCGTGGCACAGCCTTCCCGGGGCACCACAGAGGCCCTGCACCATCCACAGCCACACAATAAGAAGAACAAGACGGAAGAGGAAGATGAAGATAAGAAGGAAGAAAAAGAGCAGTGCACTGAGGATTCTGATGACATCCACGACCTCATGGTTAGCTGAGAGGGCTAGGGCTGAGCTCTGCCACAGCTCCCCACGCCCTTCCCCTGGGACCCTCAGGGGCAGAGAACAGCCTGGGGCAAGGGACTGGGGCAGGATGGGGGCTCTCTGTCTCACCCTGGCCCACTCCCTCCCGCAGTCCTTCCTGGTGCAGGACCAGGTGCCAAACTTCCTCTGGACCATCCGCCTTAGCACCATTGACCAGGAGCTGCTGCAGAGGATTGAGGTGGTGAACCGCTATCCCCAGCTGCATGCCCTTTGCACCAAGGTGGGAGCACGGAGGCCTCAGGGAGGGGGACACAAGAGGTGGGGGTGCCCAGCAGGGGCTGACAAGCTTCTCTAAACAGGAGGGGCTGTGCCAAAGCCTGCAAAGCTTGTACTGGTTTGAGAAAGTCGACCTCAACACCTTTTTTCCCCGGTGCTACCGGCTGGGGATCATGGAGGAGCAGGAAGCCTTCATCGGTGAGCCTGAGGCTGTTGCCCTCATGTCGCCCCTCGGTGCTCCAGTCTTCCCATGTCCTGTGCAGGACTGGCTAGGGATGATGCTTCCCTCTTGCAGAGGATTTCCGCCTGACGGCAGCTCGCAGCCTGCTCAAACTGGCCGTGGAGAAGGCTGGGGACAGGCTGGTGGGGTCAGAGCAGCCCCCAAAATCCAACAAGGTGCCGGGTGAGTGCATGGAGCTGGGTCGGGTGGAGGGCGGGGGGGATGAAACAGGGAGTCCAGGGTTAGGGGCGTGTCTGAGGGTTGAGCTTGGAAGCTGAGCCTCTCCTCATGGCTGTGGCTTGGGATCCCTTACTCCCTCTCCTTCCCTAGCTCCAAAGGCACCCCTCCCACTGGGAGGCTCAGTGCTCTGGCCCCAAGGCTGGCATAGGAGTCACGTCTCTCACTCCATGCCATCCACGGCCAGGCTCCCCCCTGTACCCCCACCTGGTGGAGGAGGCCTTGGAGGTCTGTGAGCAGCACCTGGGCGTCCTGGGGCACCAGGACATCGACAGGGACACCCCGTCGCCCTGCCGGACATGCATCGCCTGGGACCGCTTCCTGCAGGAATATTACCATGTGGCACAGTGAGTGCTGAGCGAGACGGGGGCAGGGGCAAATGGTGGCGGGGCCGATGCTGAACCCCCTTTGTCCGCACACAGTGAGGGGGCCAGGCTGGTGCTGAGCAAGGAGCAGCGGGAGCAGTGCCAGGACGTGTTGCAGCGCCTGGGGGAGCAGCTGCCGCAGCTCGGCATAGAGGGCAACCTCAATGTCTGGATCCTCAAGCCCAGCGCCAAATCCCGCGGCAGGGGTAAGGCTGCGGGAAGCATGGGGCAGACACATCCCCACGGAGAAGGAATCCCACCATCACTGTGTTGCCCAGGCATCGTCTGCGCGACGCGGCTGGAGGAGGTGCTGGAGCTATCGGGGAGCTGCACGGCCCCCTCGGCGCGGGTGTGCGAGTGGGTGGTGCAGAAGTACGTGGAGCAGCCGCTGACCATCTTCGACACCAAATTCGACATCCGGCAATGGTTTGTTGTGACTGACTGGAAGCCACTGACCGTCTGGTTCTACCGAGACTGCTACCTGCGCTTCTGCTCCCAGCCCTTCTCCCTGCGCCGCCTGGAGCCGTGAGTGCCCCCCCGCCGCCTCACCCCCGGCTCGCACTGCCCAGGCCCCGGCACCCCCTGACTCAGCCCTGCTCTTCCTACCCCAGCGCCAGGCATCTCTGCAACGTCTCCATCCAGAAGCGGTACAAAACATCGCAGCCGGATCCCCGCGTGCCCCTCGACAAGATCTGGTCCAACAAGCAGTTCCAGGCATACCTGGCACGGCTGGGGCGGGCGGATGCTTGGCACCGGGTGATGGTGCCTGGCATGAAGGCGGCGATCCTGAGCGCCCTGCGCTGCACTCAGGACCAGGTGGGCTCCCGCAAGGGCAGTTTTGAGCTCTTCGGGGCTGACTTTCTCATCGGGGAGGACTGCCAGCCCTGGCTGCTGGAGATCAACTCCTGCCCCACCATGAGCCCCTCCTCGGCGGTGACCCGCCGGCTCTGCGCCAATGTCCAGCGGGACACTCTGCGCCTCGTGCTCGACCGCAAGGACGACCCCTCCTGTCCCATTGGTGCCTTTGAGCTCCTCTACAAGGAGGTAGGCTGGGGAGTGGGGGCAGCCACACCCCAGGCACCCCGAGCCCCCACTCCCCCTTGTGTCTCCCTGCAGGCAGCCATGCCCTCGTGTCTGCATGTGGGGCTGAAGCTGATGGTCCAAGGCTGTTCCCTGAAGAAGCCCCGGCCGGCTCGATCCCAGGACAAGCCCTCCGCTGCTGTACCCAGTGCTCCCCAACTCCCCGCACCCTCAGGGGACAGAGCCACCGAGGTCCCCTGGTCCAGAGCGGCACCGGAAAAGCTGTCTCCCCTGGGGCCACGGAGCAGCTGCTGCCTGCCCAGGTCTGACCTTCCAGCACTGCCACAGCCCCCGGACTGCTCTGCTGGGAGCCAGGAGCTGCCGTGGTTTCTTCACCTGCTTGGGCAGCCCGAGGAAGCTCATCACCAGTTCAGTCGCTGTCCCATAGATAGAGTGCCTGGACCATCGACCCAGGGAGCCCCCAGGAGCCCCAGGCAACTCCCAGGCTACTCTGCTGGAGACCAGGAGCTGCCATGGCTCCTTCACCTGGTGGTCGGGCAGCCCGAGGAAGCTCAGCCCCAGGAAGCTCAACCTCAGGCAGCTTTGCCGCCGATCACTAGCTGTCCTCTGCTGCCTCCTCCTCCGCCACCGCCCTGGGGACTCACCAGGAGTCCCCGGCGACCTCCGGACACTTCTGACGGGACCCAGGAGCTGCCATGGCTCCTTCACCTGGTTGGGCAACCCGAGGATGCTCAGCCTCAGGAGGCTCACACCCAGGAAGCTCAGCCCAAGGCAACTCCGCCCTCGATCACTAGCCGTGCCCTGGATAAGTTGCCACCGCTCCAGCGAGGGTGCAGGAGTCCCCGGCGACCCCCGGGATGTTCTGTGGGGAGCCGGGGATTGCCACAGCTCAGTCAGCCGGGTGGGCAGCCCCACGCTGCTTGGTCCTACACAGTTCTGCCTCCAATCGATGCCCGTCCCCTGGTGAGGGGTCCTGTGCCACAACCCCGGAGAGCCCCCGGCGACCCCCGGGCTGTGCACCGGCTCCTGCAGGACCTCCGGCCAGGCCAGCACGCCTGCCTGTGCTGTAACGGAGCAGCGGGACCCCCGGCCCCTGCCTGTGACTGAAGAAGCACACGTCAGCTCTCAAGAGGATGCAGAAGACCTGGGACACGCGAACGAGACCCCATTGCTGCGCCGCGGTACCCACCTCAACCTGCACGCCTGCTTTAATAGACTTGGGTGAGAAGGAGCCTGGCTTGGATCTTCTGTGTGTGGGAGATGTGAACACAGCTGGGGATGAGGCTGCAGGCAGGCA
This sequence comes from Ifrita kowaldi, assembly GCA_013398055.1. Lineage (NCBI taxonomy): Eukaryota > Metazoa > Chordata > Aves > Passeriformes > Cinclosomatidae > Ifrita > Ifrita kowaldi. The sequence continues at coordinate 514,957 of VZRS01001709.1, read as the reverse complement.
CTGGGGCTGCTGGGGCAGCTCCTCTGCTGGGATACAAACAGAGGAGGCAGGAAAAGCTGCCTCCACTCCTGCCTGCCTGCGGTTGCCCGTGCCAGACAGAGCTGAGGCAGTGGTGACCCTGCTGCACCCCGGCACTGGGAAGCAGGTCAGGCACAGGATGCTGGCAGGGCTGGTGCCCCCTGCAAGGCCTGGGGGATGGCAGGAGGAATTCCAACCTGTGTGTGTGCCAAGAAAAGAAGTGGGTGCTTGAGCCTGGCAGCAGGTGGGGATTAATGGGCTGGCAAAGGGGAGTCGGGTGGCCACAGGGGTCCCCTGTAGGCACTAGGGCTCCTGGGGCTGCTCGGATGTGCAGGAAAGGAGGTGGGGGGGAGTGCAAAGGGGGCCTTGGGGCAGCATCAGCTCCTGCAGGTTCCTTTTATGACAAGGTGTCCCACCTTGTTACAGAATCACAGAACGGGTCAGCTTGGGAGGGACCACAGTGGGTCATCTGGTCCCACCTCCCTGCTCCAGCAGGGTCATCCCAGAGCACACAGCACAGGATTGTGTCCAGACGGTTCTTGAATATCTCCAGAGAGGGACGCTCCTTAGTCTCTCTGGGGGATCTGTTCCAGTGTGTGGAGAGAGTTCTTCCTCACAGGTGGAACTAGAACTGCCAGGGCAGCTCCTCTGCTGGCAGAGAGCAGACAGGACCCCATGGCTCCCCAGTGCTTGTGCCCTCCAGGCACCAGGCCTGTGCCTGCTCCTGTTGCCCGAGGATGGCTGGGCCAGGCCCCCCTTGCCCCTCTCTGGGCTGGGCAGACGTGACCAGTGCATGACACATCAGCTGCAGAAAAAGAGTCTGGTGTTTCTGGCAGAGTTCTGACATAGAGATTCGGTGGGAGAGTTCTCTGCTGTTAGAGCCAGTTCCTCAGGCCTCCTCTCTGCAAGAACCACAAGGTTCTCCTCACCAGGGAACTCCTGCTGCATTAAGATACAGACCATTTTCTGCTGGCTGCGTTCATCAGGGCCACTGTGAGCAGGTGGAAGAGAACCTGGACGCAAAGGGAAAGAGCGAACCTGGCCAGCAGCAGGGGCCATCTCCTGCATCAGTTTGGATCATGTACCCACATGAGTACCCAGGGTGAGTAGCCCCTGAAAAAGTTCTTTGGCAGAGCAAGTACTGAGGGGGCACCATCTTCTGTTCCCACAGGAAATCCTTATGGGCATCATCCTTGTGCCTTCTCATCCCAGCCAGAATGGGCTGCAGACTCTCCCAGTCTTCACATGTTGTTCCACAAAAAGAAAGGGAGAATGACTTTAATGGTGTTCTGATGTCTACCACTCAATCTCAAAATCCAGTGCTCAGAAAACTTTTTTGCATGACTGGTCAACTCATTCAGGTGCCAGTGGCCCAGAAGCAGAAGTCAGAGCAAACAGAGGGGCTTGGTTGGAGCCAGGAAGAATCTTCCAAGACTGTCCTCAAGGGTGGCCATGAGGATGTATTTAGAGACTCCCCCTTGTACATTAGAAGTGCAATAGGAGAGTCTCTTGTAAGAAGCAATGGCAGCAGCATAGGAAGATTTTAGGGATCTGAGAGGAGGTGTCACAAGGAGAGTCAAAGGATGAAGCTCCAGAACTTAAAATGACATCAGCAGAAAGAAGAGTTTTGTGCAAAGAGCTGGCAGCAAGCTGTGAGAGAGGGAAAGAGACTGTGCTAATGGACTGGTTATGGAAAAGCTCAGTGATCATTTGGAGAATGGTTTTAAAGGGGGCCAAGGGATAGTCAGAAAGAGAGAGACCTTGGTAAGAGGAAAGCTCCACTCTCCCAAGATCCTTCTGGGAAGCTGAATCAGTTGTGTGTCAGAAAATGTACCTAGAACAAGAAAATTTGCAGGTAGGAGTTCAAACAGATTATTACTGTGACTCAGTCTCTTGAGCTGGGTAACACAAGCAAAAAATAAATCAAAGGGGGAAAGCAGTGCAGAAAAGTTAAGCAGACAGAGAGCAGCAACGGAAAAAGGAAGGGAAAGATGAACTCTGCACGTGTACAGAACCTAAGACCAGTGGAGTTGTATGCTAGTGCTGGTTCACAATCAGGCTGCCATCTAACCAAATCACTTTGTGATTTGCCTTTGAAGTTCAAACACTTGTGAAGCCTTCAAGGATTGTTTCAAACTAACACAAGTACCTTGGGCTGGCTGCTCTTGCCACCTCAGAGTGCTCCATGTCCTGCTGGATTCATGCACACACCTAATTCCCTATTTCATCTGTGCCCCCGCCCAGGCAGCCCTCACATATCCATCCAAAATGCAGACATGCACAATGAGTGCCTTTGTGCAGTTCCTTGTTCCCAAGACTTCCCTAAGCCTCCCTGGAGTTTTCCCAGCTTGCCTCTGCTATGGCTGTTCAAGAAGGAAGATGTGATCACAGTTACCTCATGCTAAGCAAACAAGACATCAAAGCATCACTTTGATACCACAACAGCTCCAGTAAAAGGCACAAAATAACACACATATGATAAAAATTCCTCTCACCTCTGTCCTCAGATTAATCTTACAGGTGTCCCACATCCAGTACATGTATTTTTCCCAATTTATCATATATTTCACTAAATATGTATTTATGACTGAAATACAAGAACCTGCTTTTTCCTCCCCATTTTAAACACATTTACCATTCAGCTGGGTTTTTCTGAAAGGCAGCTTGCAACACAAATATTGTTCTAGTCCCAGTAATCTGTGCTCATATGCTAATGCAAAACAGACAAAAATTCCACAAAGTGGAATTCTTGGGCTGTTGTGGAGCTAATAAATACATTTACAGCTTAGGACCTTTGAATGGCTCCTGAATAACCCAGCTTTATCAATTGTTTGAGACTGAATCCCAGGAAATTTAGTTTAGCATTACTACTGCCACAAATCTCTTGCCATAGCTCCAAGGAACATCTCATTTATAATAACAAATCAGGGAAGAGTTTCAGCAAGAGGAATTGTATTGAATTCAACGGACTGGAAGAAGGAGGATTTCCTCATCCCTAAGTAAGGGCTTCACTTCCTACCCCCAAAATGAACTTGACTGGGGCGAGGCTAAATCATGGTGTGGTGGCATTAGTAAGCCCTGGAGACCCCCTGGGAGAAAGTGGGGCGGGAGGGGGGGAAAGTAAAATAAAATAGCAGAGTATTTTCTGAGTGTGATCTTAGAGAAGGATGGGGTGAGTAAATCCTCTCCTACTACCAGCAGTGCCTGTACAACCCAGCAGCTCTTCTCCTGTGGCACAGGGATTGCAGGGAAATCAAACACTCTGGAGCTGCTACAGCCTGTGATGTGCTGCTTACAGGAGAAACAGAGCCCAGGGACCCCCAAAGGCGGGAGAGCTGTAGAAACACAGAAAGCAGTCTATAAAAACAGGAATCTGTTCGTTTTGTGCAATGCAGCTCCTACCTGGTGACTCAAGATGCCAGAAGAAGCCTGGCATATCACAGGGAATTGCTGTTGAGCTGTGCAACCATTACACAGGACCAACAGAAACATTCACGTGAGCCAGAAGTAGCTTCAAATTGCTTATTAATTCTGGATGCCTGTCAGCAGTTATCTGATGGGCCAGACTGAGCTGGCATCTTCTACAGAGGAAAAGAAAAGAAATCTAATATAACCATTACTGAAAAGAAATAGCTAAAGAGTCATTTCATCATGACTTTCATCCCCTTGTGCCTTTTAGCCCCCCCTTCACAATGCCTGATTCCTCCTGGGAGCACTCCCCTCTCAGCTTGCTGGAGCTGCTTGGCCCTGTTCTTCCCACACCGTTTTCTCCATCCCAGTCGAGGAGGTCACACTGGTGAAGGTGCAGGGCCCCCCTCCCAGCTGGCTTGGCTTGAGCTGCCTGTGAATTACCAAGAGCTGGGGGTATCCCGAACATTCAATGCTTCCTCCATGTCACTGTGTGACTCTGAAAGCTTTAAAGCTTTCCTGGGTGAACAGATTTTAATTTATTGGTAAACAAGGAATATTCCCCTTCTGACAGTCAAACCTCTGTGTACTGACAGGCACCATCCACGTTTGAAACACTGATTTGCATCTCTTTATAAATGAGTTTGCTGAGGCCAGGCTTGTGCAGTGTGCTTTCAGTGTGGGAGGAAGCTTTACCTGAATATAAAAATATTCAGGGAAAATGAATTTCAGAGATGCATGTTGCTCTGCTTACAGAAACCAATTTTAATGTGACCCTTCAGCAGTCACAGCAAGATCTGAAAAATGCTGAAATATGGTCCTTTAAAATTAAATTTTCATGGAGTATGTAATCAAAACTTAAACTGACCATTTTCTGTCAGGCTCAAGATAGGGTTATAAATAAAAAAACCAAACCCAAACCCAAAAAGAGAAAAAAAAAAAAAGAAACTTCATCCTTAATATCTCTGTTCTAACAGACTTTTGAGACTTACCATCAATAGTTTTCACTAAAATGAATAACAGCAAATCTGTGAGCTTTGGGCAGTTCTGTTTCCTTGACTCTATTTGCATGCTTATCCAGTCAGGGAAGACAAACAATTGCTCATGACAGGTCTGACCCATCACCACCAAACGCCTCAGTTGCAAGGCTGAATGTTAACTACTGCCTGTTTACAGGGAATGCTTGCAGCAGTCTCAGGGGCTTGGAGAGGTTGGATCACTCCAAACTGTGACAGAGCCCTCTGCAGAAGACTGGGTTTGGTGTAAATTCCCACTGATGAGCTCTTCTTGCTTTGGTCCTGGTGCTGACTGGGGAGCCTTGGGGTGCCATTACACATGTGCTGGGAGCGGGGTAAAGCAAGATCCTTGCTAGACTCCTAGATTTACAATCCTGCCTGAACCTTCAGAAGAGTTTTCTGAGATGTCATAAACGCCATTCAACCCCACATGCCTCCCAGTTCATTTATCTCACACTCTGTACCTTGGGGCCTGGCTTGGTACCATGGAAAACACACCTGAGAGACTCTCCACAGCCCTGTCTTCAGTTTATCTTCAGCCACTGACATTTTCAGTCTGAAACTTGACTGCAGCAAGAAACTCTGCTAAAGAGGGTCCTGAGTCCAGTTCTGGTATGGAGCTCATGATCCAAGGTCTGCTTGGGAATCTTGGGTTAAAAAGGCACTAGAAAAAACCACAACTATGCAGGTCAAGCTTTAGTACCACATCTCACCACCTGCCTCTCCTTCATGCTTTGAAGGGCTACCCATTCCCTCCCTGCATCTCCCTTCCTCCCAATCAGGAGCACCACAAAGGCCTCCTAAAAAAGCGTGGAAGAAGGAAGGATGGCACCCTGGCAAACACCATCATGGCACAGCAATGCAAAAAGACTTTCTTTAGTAGTAACAAAATGCCTTGTAATTCCTTATAAAAGGCTTACACTACAGCAGCTGAGACATCAGTACTAATTCACTGTGTTCTCTGCCCAGGGTCCTGACAACATTCAGAAATTTGCCTGGAAGCCATAAACTAAGCCAAAAAAATTACAGCACAAGTGAAAGGCACAATTGAAAGTCACATCTAACCAGGCAAGACACAGTGCCACAGTGCTGGGGGATATTTTAGGTTATTTAATCCTTCAAATACATGCCAAATGTCTACCTGCAAGTCTTCAGCAGGCAGATATTTGCTTCAGTGAGGGGTTCACTCCGAAGAAAAGCAAATGTTGGCGCCTTCCTTCCACTGGAGCTTCTACTAACATCAAGTTAAATAATTATTTAATACTAATAATTGCAATACAATGCAAATAATTGGATCCCTACCAATCCTGTTTTGGGGAGGCTGGAACAGCAAGTAGCTCCCTCATCCATAAAGCTGAATGACTTGGTGAGGAAATCGCCGTGCTGGAGGTCTGCTCCTGGGGGCTGGGAGCACGGTGGTGGCAGCGGCACAGCGGGGGAAAGGGGCGGTTTGCCCACATGCCACGAATAAAAGTCGCTGTCAGGGGAAAGATCCCTCCACAAGGCTTTTGCCTTGGCTGAGCAAGAGGGACCCAGCATTTTGCACGCTCTATTTTCTTCCCAGCCCAGAGCAGGGCTTGGGGCACAGACGTCAATCTGAGCTGCTTTTCGCCTTCCTTGCAAATATTTCTCTGCTACATTTTCCTTCTGCCAGGCAGCTGCCAGGAGAGAGGTCCTGGTGCAGAGCACAGGCCAGAAGGACAGAACGCTGCATTCCTCCAGTGCTGCAGCGGTGCAGGGCCCAGCCCTCGGCACTTCCCGGCTGGCGAGGGCCCGGGGAACACGCACCCACCTCTGCCCCCACCCACCACCCGCAGGCTGCTCACGCGAATGTAGAGGAGGAAGATTTTTCTCCCCATTTCTGGCCACTGCTGCAGGATTTTCGCAGCAATGTTTTCTTCCGATCTCTGCTGCCCTCTGGTGACGCGAAGCCGAGGCAGAAAGGAGAGCCCTTCTGAGGAGCCAAATCCCCAGGTTTTGCAGCAAAATCTCACTCTCACCCTCATTAAAACCCCAGCATAGGCACAGCTGGTTTGAGTCTTCTTTGTCCCCAACACAGACCCTAAAGTCACTCGGTGAAGGGTTTCTTGTCTAATAGCACCACGGGGAATTCACTGAGAAGTCAATTCATCCTTATTACCACACATCAGGTAAATACTGGTTTAATCAATTTACAGATTTCAGTATTAATTAAAAAAAAAAAAAGTAGGATGAGGGTTAAAGACACTTGAATTGCTCTCTGCGTTAGGAGTCATTCTGACAAACTTAGCCCTGCCCCATCCACTGCTGCTTACAGCCCCACATTTAGATCAGGCATCTATTTCCCATTAGCAATTTAGGGAAGGGGCTACCTCTCACAGGGTCTTGCCCAGACCCTGTGCAGGGCTCCGGGGAAGAACACAGGGGAGGATATTCTCTAATCCCTGCCTGACATGCTTTCTAAATAAGTTAAGACAAAAGCTGCCTTTCTTTTTGAGATAAAGCTGTGACAAGTGAGCAGGGATGGACTCAGAGTGGTGCATATTCCAACAGGCTTCATTTCCTCCTGAGCTCCGCTGTTCCCATCACCTGCTGCAAAACAGATCTTTAAACCACGCACAGACTGCTCTGCTTCTCCTGCATGTGCTGAGACCAGTTGAGAGGAGAGGAAAAAAAAACCCATTAGGCAGGCTCCTGGCTGAAGAGGCAGACCTGCTTCGAGCCTGCTCCTCTGCTGCCTTTCAGCATCCTCCTGGACGATCTCCATGGCTCAGCGCTATTCCACAAGGCCCAGAGGGAAATGCTTCCCTAAAGCACCCACCAGAGAGCTGAAAATTGCCAGCAGGCTATTCCTGAGCCGCTTCACTTGGTCACGGTAGGGAGGCAATGCAGCCCTGTAGATAACACACCAACCCAGAAATCCAGACCCTTGTTTCTCTGCTGCATCTCTAGGAATGATCGCTCCATTCCTCGATGCTTGAATTTCCGCCTCTGCAAAGTGAGGGCATCATTTCCACTGTAAAGCAGTGTGAGAGCTGCTGGTAACAAGATTTATGATTATTGAGGAGTTATTTAGTACAGCTTTTAGATCCTGCTCTATTGATTTTGCTTCACAGACACTGTGGCTCCTGCCGCTATTACTGGTTAACTCACACCAGCCCTCCGGTACCTTCTGGCCGTGGTGTTTCTGGAGGAGGACCCTGGCACTCAGAGCTGCACAGAGAGAGGAGCATCAGCCATGATCACCAGGGGATTTACAGTCTAAATTAGATCTTGAATATAACCTTGTTTCTTTCTTTTTGTGTTATCCCCTTGGAACAGGTGCTTGCAACAAACATAAACCACAACCACCAGTGTCATATATAACTCATGTCGTACTTCAGAGGGTGAAAAGCTCTGTGGAAAGTAAGAGGTGAATGTAGCTCCTAGAGTAGGTTATTTGTCATCAGTCCTGTTGCTTCTATGACTTGTGGCCAGTTCAACACCCCTTGTGAGTTCTGCTGCCCTGTGCTGTCCCCCTCAGTGGTCCCAGGGAAGTGATGAGTTGTGCAGTGGAGGGTTTCTCTGAGCTGATGCATATTTTGATTCTTAATGGGTCATTTTAAACAACTGTGCTGCAGGGCAAAGAGAGGTGTCTTGTCCAGGTTATGGTGTTTGGGTTTAGGTGAGGAAGTGTGTTAATAGCAGGTAAATGCACCTTCTGCCTCCAGGTTCTAGGTTACATTATTTGGATATCAACAAGCAATTTTCCCCTTCAGTAAAATCTATACCCTTTGGCTCAGTGGGATTAACAACCAATAATTAAAAAAAATTAAAAAGCAACCCAGTGTGCCAGAAGCAGACTGCCTGAACATCCTTTGTGTGTGGATGTGCCTGAGCACATGAAGGACAAGGGCCTGAGTCACTGCAGGGGAAGGTCTCAGGAAGCCCACATCAACATCATTCAGCAGCACTCGTGCTTTGTTTATGCAGTTGCCATTTGGCCGCAGTCACAAAACCAAGTCTCCCTTCAAGGAGCTGAGCTGCCAGTTTGTGGTCCAGTATGAAACAGCACAAACTCAGGGTCAGTGCTGCCTGTGCTTTGCCTCCCTGGTCCCCCATATATGAATTAAACTGGGTAGGTTGCGAGGCAGTGCTGCAGGCTTCTCCATTTCCTCATCCTAGCAGGGTCAGCAAGTCACCCCCAAACTCATCATCCTACCCTACAGCTGCTTTTAAACTCAAATCAAAACTCAAACAGGAGGTCAGTACTCCACTTCTAGACCCAAAAACCAGGTTTCCATTCAAACACTTGTTTTACCCCAAATCCCATTCAAAAAGCCACACTGGACAGATGGTGTCTACAGAAAGGAGACATGAAAATGCTTTCACCATGAGGGGAGTTTGTGGACATTGGAGCCTCTCTACAGTACCACTGGGCCCTTTGCTGTTCAGGATGCAAATAATCATCACTGAACTCCACTGACAGATTTGGATTTTCATTTACTTGGAGAGAATGGTCAGTTCTTAATAAGGTAATTAAAGGTCCTCTTTAATAAACCAGCACAAGACATTTTATGTCTCCCGGCTAGTGCCCAACGTAACTGAAGTTCAGATAAACACACTGACGAAGAAACATCCATTTTATCTAATGTTTATGGACCAGCTTTTAAAAGCAGTAGGCTGCTGCAGGAATCCTCCTGAGAACTCCCTGCTGCTGTGCCGCTGGGGGCTGGCTCCACATTTTGGCTCGCTCCACTCTGCCGGCATTCGGAGAGCGCCTTCACAGCCTCCCCTCTCTCCAGTGAGAGATCGGAGCTTCTCCAGCTTTCCACCTTCTGCTTCCATCCCTTATTGTGACAGTGGCTAAGAGCTCAGTGTGAGCCAGCCTGCCTGGAAACACACAGAAAGGCTCGGCTTATCGCTACTGAAACACTGTGCTCTGTGCTCCTCATTAGGGTGCTGTGCTAATGAATGTATCAGAGGGGGCTGCCGGGAGCACACACCGATTAGCTGCGAGCCCGGCAGAGAGGGGCTGGGGGCAAATGTGATGCTGGAGCTGGTTTCTTTATTTAACTCCAGATCTTTTTGCCTCCCTACAGCAGCAGCTTTCTGCCTGCGCTTCTCTAACGCTCTCTGTCACAGCCCCAGGCATCACAACAACTTTGATTTCTTAAAGACAGACACACAAACTATATTTGTACTGAATTATTTTTGCCCATAGATATCACAGATGTGAAGACACTACAAGAAGTGAGAGTGTCTTAACAAAACCAACCTGCCACACTCAGTTCCAGCATTTCAAGATGCTTGTGAATAATCTGGAGATTTCAAGTCAACCAAAAGGCTGTTAAATGATATCTATGAGGATCTCTTTCTGAATTTTTAGTGTCACTGGATGGCAAAAGCACAGTGGCCTCTCTCCTGCTGTCATTTTTGCTGGAGAACAGTTTCTGCTACCTGCTGTCATCCTTTTGGCTTTGCTTTATCTCTCATGCCCTCTGCCTCATCACAACAACTGAAATCTATTTGGCCGTCCTTGTTTCACCTCTTTTCTGCATCTGTCCCTCTCCCATGCTGCACCTCATCCTGGTTTCCCCTTCCCTTTCCCGAACAGGCACCGTGCTGGTTTTCTTCTCCACTCTAAGTGGTATTTCCGCTACATCACTTCCAGCTCCGTATGCTTCTCCCTCTTGCATCTGCCTCTTCCTCCCTACGGTTATCTTCTTTTTTTGGCCCTCCTTTCACTAAAACAGGCAATATTCCCACACTGGAGGAAGTGCTTAGTGCAGTCCTTGGGCACGGTTTTGAATTCCCATTGCTCACAGAGTCTCCTTCAGTTACCCAAAAGGGAGCTCAGCAGATAAGTTTTCAGCTGCCAGAGAGCAAAAGTCCTCAGGAGGATTCTCTATTTCTGTCAAGAGCTTCTCCGTTGCTACCATCATATACCCAGATCATATATCCTAATATTTTTCCATGGGAAAAGACAAGTCAGCCAGAACCTTGTGACTTTCAAAAAGTGATCACTGAGTATCTCGCAGTTACAACCAGGAATGCCTCGAGGAAACTTGTACTTCTGCATGCAGCCAGGCACGCGCAAAGATTTCTTGTTGGCAGAATCTGCATTTGTGCTGCCAAAATGCAAATGCCACTGTGGGCCAGCTGAGAGCACACCAGTAGTTGCAACCCTTTAAATAATCCAGGTGTGTGATTGACTGGTGTTGCCCACTTTGTATGCTGGGTTCACACCTGCAGGTCCGACCAGCAGGATGTACCTGGAGCTTGTGTCAACACCAACCTACACACATTTAACAGGGGCTGCTGGAGCACAGAAGGAAGCAGGTTTGACAATTGCCCCCAAGCAGTATTTCTGAAAAGTCAAACACCACATACTGCATTCCCTTTGGGTCATTTAAGAGCTCTGATCCTTACAGCTCCAAAGCACTGGGATGTGGGGAAGGGAAAGCACGGAGAGCAACAAAACCACTCATCACTGCTTGTGCTGGTGCTACATCCATTTTGACCTGCAGCTCCTTTCTCCTGGCTCCGGGTTTGACCATGCTCTGCAGACATGAGGGAGCACCGTGGTCCAAGGCCAGAAAATCAGCATAGAGTGAAATGATCATGGCTTCCTGCTTCCAAAGAAGTTCAAGACTCCCACTTTTCCAGGGGTGGTGGCTCCCCAAGGTCTGTGATTTGCAGGGCCAGACCAGCTCCATCACAGGGCTCAAAGCTGGTTAGATTTGGCTCCTCCTGCTCTTGCTTGTTGGTATTGCCAAGATCTGTCTCCACTTTGTGTCCAGCACAAGAGGACACAGAGTTCTGGGAGCTCAAGTGACCCCGTGGAGCACAGCAGCAGGGTGCAGGTGAGAGGCTGGAGTGCGTGGCAGAGTGTGGCAAACCACACATAAGGACTTGGCAAGCCATGAGAGCACTGTAACTTTAGCTGGAAATTGCTACACTCCCTTCCAGTGCAAGGAAATGTGCCATGAGCATTTACCAGAGCCTTGGATCTCCACTCTTCTGCACTAACAGCCGCTCCAGCCTGTGCTATAAAGTGAATGTTACCACAGAGGAAGGTGCATCTTTGCAATCACCCCCATATGCCTGAGCTTCACCTCCCTTTAGGGAAGGTGTGATCCCAAGGATGACAAGGATAACAGACATCTCAAAACTGCCTGGGTCAGATCAGGCTCTGTTTGCCCAAGTACATATCATGAAAAGGTACCAAGAAAATCCCTTCTCGAGATTGGCTGCAAACTGCCATATACATAATCTACATTTACATATACGTATAAAAGCTTAATATATATGTAAACTATATTTACATACAAACATATGTTAAAGCCTTTGGTAGGGCTGAATGATCCCTACAGGCTGAGCTGCTTGAATTTCTCAGGGAAAGACTTAGGCTGCACTAGGGATGTTAAGCTTGAGATATTTATATGAAAAAAAAAAATAATCTTTTTCAATAGTTGAAATTCTTAAGGCCTTAATCAGGTTAGAGGGATTTAGAAGTTAGATCAATATCTCAGCACACAGAATATAGAGGGTTTTTTTTCTAACTGCCTACAATAATGATTTTAAAAGGAAAGAAAATCATACCATTTCAGCAGACTTTTCCAAATCCACACAAGATACACTCTGGCAGCCGTGTGCCACCCTTCTGGTTTCCAAGAGCTCTGTGGCATTCCAAGGCATTACTGCAGAAGACAGATGTATTTTTATGGTAATCGTTTTAACACCTTTGACATTGTTTTGTAACTACCTTGGATCCCAATATGCTTCACAAAGCTGCAGAGAGAGGTGAGGGCTGACGAGTCTAAATTTAAGAAGCAGGAAACCTGACTCACTGCTGGCACTGCCAGTGGCTCCCTGCAGGAGCGGGTAAATCATCCAGGGTGTCTGCGCTGCCTCGCCCAGGAGCCTTTCTCCCTTCAGCCACGTGCTTCAGGAGACATTTCCAGGGAGTGGGTGAGGATGAGAACCCTGGTGGCATCTGTGAATGTCTCCATCACCTGCTGCAGTGCGTCCTCACCCACGTTCCATGGCCACACAAGGCAGTGTGATCTTTTGGTCAGCCTATGGGTGGCCAGGCTGACAAAAGATCAGCGTGACAATGTTGTGTGGGCAGGCCAAGCCTAAACTTCCTGCTTTGCTTTAGGCAACCAGTTCTAAATAACAGTGAAAACTAACCCTTCAAAACAAGCAAATAGCCTTTTCAACCATAATGAAAACCCTGGGGGTATTTTTAGTTTCTGCTCCAAGTATTCTACATTTGTAATGGTAAACTAGAAAAGGGGAGAGTATAGAGATACCTGGGTTTTGATAAAGAGTTGTATTTGATTTTCAGAGATCCAGATGTTTAGTAACCTCTGAAAATATGTTGCTATTGAAAACAGAAACATTTTGATGACCATTTTTAATCGACCATGAGAAATCTAGAGGTGCCTTTCCTCTGGCCCTGCCCTCAGCTAGGACAACCCCTGGCTGCCTGGGGCCAGGAGAGTTGTGGAGCATCACTCTGCAAGCAGTCACAAGAGCCTCTGGGCCAATGTATGTCTCGGTAGCAGTGTTTGTATTTGACAAATTCTCTGCTTGTGAGACCCACATGTCGTGGTGACCCTTTCCCATGCTACGAGCAATCATCAGAGAGGCCTTTCTGGAGGGAGGAAACTGGTGGTGAGCGAAGGATAACATCTGCAAGGTGATGTTGCTGCTAAGATTTCTGCACTGTGACTTCTGCCGCATCCAGAGCCAGCAGAGCTCCTTGGAGACAGACTCCTCCAAAGCCATCTGCTTGTGCGGGTGATACCTCACACACCTCGGAGGGAACAAGCAGAAATCCACCACGGCTCCCCTGCCTCCCTGGCCGACAACCCAGAGCCAATAAAGTCTAAGCCCAGCCAAGGAATTAAATATCATTCTGGAAGACCAAAGCCCTCACTCCCCTGAAACAGAAGGTAAATATCTCTAATATTTACAGTACCAAAGTTATATTGGAGAACGCTCCCACAGAGACATTGGTTCAAAGAAAAGTGTTGCCGGGGCTTTGGCTAGCACATGGATTTAGTCCCAGCTGCAAAGCTGTGTCCTGAGGACAGGAGGGCCTGGGACAGCCAGGGTCACACAGCCCCCTGGCTGCCTGGCTGAGGAAGCAGCAGAGCATTACTAAGAGCTGGGGGGAAAATAAAAGAGAAGGATAAAAATAAAAATACTCAAACTCTATTTTGTCATTAATATAAAAAAAAAATAAAAATACTCAACTGCCATTTTGTCCTTAGTACAACAGGACTAGGTTATAATTTGGGGGTGCACCCCTGCTCCATCAATCCCACCACTCTCCTGCTGCCAAATCCTTGATATACTGGAACAGCCCTGAGGCACAGGGCCTTGCCACCTCAGAACAGGGATTTCCTTGGGAACGTCAGCTTTGCTCCAGAAACAGGGTGATGGCTGGTTTGGATTCACACTTCCCTGCTGTCAGGAAGCCAGGTCTGTCCCACGGCTTGGCTGAACATTGGACCTGGAAGCAGGAATGATCTGAGGCTGAAATGATGTTGCTGGTAACAGAGAGGAAAGCAACAACTTTTGTTGCTTGGTAGCTACATCCCCAGTCCTCTGCTATGCTGTTTTGCTGTTGCTCCAGGCCCTGTGATGGTTTAAACCCCTGTGGGCTACCATGGAGCTGCAGGCACTGAGCATCAGGTCTGTATTTCCCAGGGTGCTCCTGACTCAGTCTCCGGATGCAGCACCAGGCAGACAGAAGCTGCCTTGCCCAGCACTGCAAGCTGCCTTCCCTAGGAACCTTCTCCTAAACTACACAATTCCTGAATCTCTTCAAATAATCAAACTTTGGAAGGAAAGCGATGAAGAAATATCTTGTGGGACTCAGTTTGTTTCCGGGGAAATCAAAGGCAGCAAGGCACCAAGACAAATCCCCTTCACATTAGCACGGAATTCTGCTCCGCACGCAGAGCCCTTCCCACAGGACAGCTCATCCCTGGTGACTCGCAGGAGCAGCTGAGGTTGTGCAGCCTGTCCTGAGACACAGTCAGCTCCCGTTCACACAGAAAGCATCCTGCCCTCCCCAATACCTCAGCAGTTTCTGTCACCCCCTCACAATGTAGCTGGATGCTTTCAGCCGCCTGTTTCACTGCAGTCCTCCAAAATCCTCCATCTGCAGATCTCGACAGCTCCATCCTCCTCTAGGGTAGGGACTGCCTGCTGTTGCCAGCACTGTAGCTGCACTTTCTGGATTTTGGCCTTGGAAGAAGCACAGGACAGTCTGAACCCAGGGGAGTTCTTCCACCAAAAACTGGGAGCAACAGCCTCAGACTCTGTTTGTATCCCCAGTTCCCCTTGCTGGAGCAGCGAGCAATCCCTTCTCCGTCCTCTTTTGCCCTAGAATGCTGGCTGCAGGAGTAGAGCTGCAAGGGTGGTGGTGAAGTAGCACGGCAGGGGAGGTCCTCAGGGCAGTCACCAGAATGGCATTCCCACCAGAGTGGGCAGAGAAGGAAAGGGAAAGTGCCTATTTTCCTTCTGATGTAAAAGCAAAGCCTTCCTGGATTTAGAGCTTCTCGACCCATTTCACTCCTTGGACCCACTCCATTGCTTTCTGCCTCTCTTTGAGACCTGGAGTCCAGCTCAACCCATCTCCAATATTCCTCATTTTTGATGGCTTCTAATCATATCCCAGCTACCAGTTCATCCTACATTGGATGGAAAGCCATGGATCCCCTGACATACACACACCCCCACCCCAGGCTCTGCCTTCCCCTTCTGGTACTCAGCACATCTGGTCAGCAAAGGAGCCCTTTGAGTTTCCCTGTTTGGTGTGAAAGCATTTGATTTGTGTCTCATTTTGCTGCAGAAATGAGCGTAGGTGATTTCTCATTGCCAGCCACCTCCTCAGCCTTCCTGAGGGGATATTCCTGTCCCCTGAGCCTGCTCTGTGCAGTGAACCCTCAGACACCAGTGGCAGCCTGAGCATTTGGCATTAATAACATGATTTCCTGGGGATTGGAGGGGGAAGGTAACCCAGACCACCACATGAATAAACACAGCTCTGAAACAATGAATCAGAAAAACAGGCACTCATTAAATATGTCAGTTCTCACTATTAGAACCTCCTTTAAATCAAAAAAATGGCTCTTAGAGACTAGACCTGGCCTTCCTCTCCATCCACAGAGAGCCAAGGAGCCTACAAGTACTGACCAGGGCCAGATTCAGAGAAACGGAAGATTTAATCTTAAAAGCTGCCCCTTTTTTATGGTCTTCAGTTGTATTTTAGCCTACAGTATTTTGGCCGAGAGCTGTCTGACCACCAAGACTTGCAGCAATGTCTGAACCTGAGCTCCCTTCCCCAGGCTGAACACGTGCCTCGGGCAGATGGGGATGCTGAGGGGACAGAAGCTGCAGCAAAAGGAGAAATGTTGCACTGCTTGAAAATCATTTTGCTTCCAATAATTCACCAAAAGCAGCGAGACTGCCACTGAAACCTTCATCTCCCTTGCTCCTCCAGAAGTATAACAGCGAATAGCTGCATTTGATGTTTTTGAGTTGCTCCCAGCCTGAAAGCCCACTTTCCAAATTCCAGCCCAGAGAGAACTTCCACAGCTGAGCAGCAAACCCTGAAACTGGACAGTGAGACATGTGACTGCAACATAAACAATGGCACTGCCTCGACTCAGAGGGGACAGGACCAGAGCTCATTAATACCTTCAAGGTGACAGTACATGAGAAGGCTGGAAATTATTCATAATTTTAACAGAGTTGGAGACAGAGCATTCACTTACAGGTAGTAATGAAAGAAAATACCTGCACTTGGAGGAAGTTCTTGGGAGGAAAGCTGTAGAGAGCTCAGCAATGAGAGAAACTCATTGGAGAGAAAGGAACTCTGCCTGGCTCAGACACAATCTACATTCCTGTGCCTGTTTCTCCTCACTCAGCTGATATAAAGGATGTCCATGGGCAATAAGGTCAGATCCCTCATGGCCACACCAGAGCTCAGACTTATAACCAACCCAGCAAAGCTAAAGTACAAAAGAAGAGAAGGCCACGAGCTGCCCAAGTGTTTTCACAAATACCATTAACTTTATTCAGCTTCTGACTAAAGGTATCAATACATGTGACCAGTAAAAGTTTGTTTTTCCTCCTCCATGCAGAGCAGCAAAATCCATCTCCAGCCATTTCCAGCACGTGAAGAAACTGGAGGGGCTGGAGACTGAATGGCTGCTGCTAATTTGTTACAGTCAAGTGAACAGCATCCCAGTCTGCCACTGCCTTTGCAGGCTGATGGAAGAATAGGAAAATAAAGGGACTGACGAGGGTTGTCAGACACTTCCTTGGTAAGATCTGCGCTGCCTCACTGCTGCTGTTGGACATTCTGACCCATGCAAACCTTCCTCAGCACACAAACGTGTGACCCACACGTGTTGTGAAGTGCTGGCACCTCCCTGCCTCTGGGGAAACATTCGAACAGATCACATTTCCTTTTCGTGACTTAACAGGTTCCTTGTATTTCTTTACAGCTTCTGCAGTTTGCAGCTGCAACAACAACAGCCTTCGGCAGCAGCACAGCAGCCTCCGGGCCCAGTTCAAATCTATGATTTCCTTCAGAATTTTCCACAGCAATGCTTCCCGCTGTCAGTTTGTGTCTGCATCCCCATTGTGATGCACTGGGCAGGAGAGAACGGCTGGGGCAATATTTCCAGCCACCCTTGGCTTCCCAAGGAGCTCTGGGACTGCTTATTTCAGTGCTGCTTCAATGTTTCTCTCCTGTTTGAGAGTCTCAGTACATGATGCTCTACTTTGGGTAATTAATTTTTAAAGAAGCTGTGTATATTAATGCAAATTCTATTAGCGATGCCTCTTGGCAGCCTGGGTATTAAATACAATGCCAGTAGCATGACAACACTTGACAGTCTCCACAGTGGTAAATTACATATATTATTATTTTATGCCACTTTTAATGCTTTTAAGACACATCCTTAAAATAAACTGGAATTGTTAGTATGCTTGTACTAAAGCACAAAAATATTCCTTCTTAATTTAGCCAAGCGTATGTTCCTATTAGAGCTGGAGACGCCAGATAAAGGCTGGCACACACCATGTGTGGTGTGAAGTGGTGGAGCTGTGTTGCCTTCAGAGGGATTGCAGGGGCTGATATCAACGAAGGCTCTAACTTGCTATTCCTTTGGAGCCATAACTTGATATTCCACACTGGATGATTATCATCAAGGGACAATCACAGCATTTGACAGCAAGCCCAACTACTCTGCCAAGTGTTTTGGTGATGGAAATTCATAAATCTCTGCTCGTGTGCTGGCCACTAGAGAGGGATAGAGGAAGATGCTTTGCAAGTGCAAATCCCTGCTTGGAAGAGTTTATAATGCAGAGTACAGTGGCAGCGCTGTCGGCGTTGCATTCAGCCTTTCCACAAGGAAGGAGAAAAATCTGCTGACAGGTTATATTCCACAGCAAATAAATTGTGCTGACTGCTCACAACTGAGCAGGAGTTGGACATAGGAAGGGCACTGTGCAGGATCCAAGCAAAGCTGGATCTTGCACAGCACGAGGTTTTACGGAGAGAAAACTAAACAAGGCCAGCACGTAGGTGCCTGACCCAGGTGTCCAACAGCTCACTGCACTACAAGTCCATAAAGCAAGGTAAAGCTAATCAAAAGGTCTCAGCCTTGTGTGGGTGTTAAATGCAATGCCACAAAACAGGACAGATGGATTTCTAGTTCTTTCCCATTTTTTTTTTACAGCAGCACACAAGGCATGGAAGCAGTTAAGCCCTCAGAAGCCGGGGTGCAGCAGAAGCCAGGCTGTACAAGTAACCTGAACTCAGCATTATAACAAAACCTGGAGCTGGCCAGTTGCACTCTGGTCTTGGTCACAGCTTCACTTCACTGTGCAGGAGGGGCAGCGTGGCAGGAGCTGACGTTCTGCTCCAGCAAACACTGTTTTCCATCTCCTACCCTTGACTCCATAACCTCTGCATCCGTCAAATGAAAGGGACACATCCACTGATAAGGTCAGGCTGCTCTCTGCCCCCGAGGTATTTACTGCTGCTCAGCTGAGTTCACCTGGGTATCTGCACAGAAGGGAAAAGGTGCTGGCTGACAAAACCCAGTCAAAAGGCACCAAGTGCCCTCATGGAAATGATTTGTGACTGGATAGCATTTTGCCTGTGTCAGGAGCTGGCAAGGCAAAATAGGTCAGTTCAGTTTCATGGCTGAATCCTGCTACAGATGGGACCTTGTGAAGATGTTGCTGCCTGCAGACATCTTGGGCTCTGCACATGGTATTTTTGCTTCCCTCTGCAGGGTGCCAGCTAGGACAAGTCACGTCTGCAAACACCACGATGCACCAGTCAGTGCACACACACTGTGCCACCACGGGGGTAGCTGGTCTTGCAGCAGGGAGACTGCTGGGAATGGCCACTTCTGCCCATCCTCACCTGCACATTCTCCAGCCCCTTCCTCGCTGAGAAAGTAAAACAAAACACATGTTTGATATGTAATTAGGCAGCAACAACGATGCTCTTCTTCACTGATGACTCCCAGAAGATGAGCACCAAGAGGCCTAATCACTATCTGGTGGAAAACATCCTTGAAAAGCCCCAATATTTTCTGAAGTCTGCCAGTGCCCCCTCTGGTAGGAGCCGTGAAAGAGGCACTGGGCATCTCTTGGAGTAAACCTAACACAGCACCACCAGTGCTCCAGTGATGCTGGGAGAGGCTCCTGGCCTCAGGCAGCTGCCTGTGCTCCCCCGCTTAAGGAAGGGGCTTTTCAGACTCTGATTTCCATCAGCTGAAGGCTCAAAGCAGCTTGGGGGTAGTGGTCCCTAAGGAAAGGGTGGGCAAGGTGCAAGGGAGCCGTCCATCACTTAGGGCTTGGGAGTGGCTCTCCCAGTTTAAGCCTCAGGTCCCAGTTCAGTAAACGCAGATATTTTGTTCAAGGTCAAAAGTCTTGTTCAATCCCCAAAAGCTGTCCTCATGTCCTTCCTCACCTGTGCCTTCATTCCTCCAGAAAACAGACAGAAGGGAGCAGGGAAAAAAAAGCATTGGCACAGCTCTGCCGTGGACTACCATATGCTCCTCTGAATCGCCTCTTGTCCTCTGAATAACCAATTTCTGCTCTCTCCACTCTCTCACATGCAGAGGAAAATATCCACACTTTTCTCAGCCACATCACCTGACATTTGAAAACCCAGCCCCCTGGCCCTTCCCTCACCCTGCTGGCACAGACCACATTTCTCTTCCCCACTCACTGAGATTTGGTTGGTGGTGAGGAGAGACTTTGGCAAAACATCCTATTCCAAAGCACACAGCACGTATGAGAGATCAGTGGCAATCATCCCATCCATAATGTCAGAATCTAAAGAGAGACTTAATCCTATGATATTTGAAGACTTCACAAGAACAAGTTTCCTTTTTTTAATTCAACTTTGGGATTTCCCGCAACAGAAATAACGATCTTCAAATTATCCTTTCCTGTTGGAAGGAAAGCGTTGCTGTACAAAACACACAGCAATGCCTCAAAGCACTTCTTACCTCCTAGGAACAAAAGGTCACCACAAGAAAAAGTGCAGGAAGCAGAACTTGCACATTGCAAGGATCAAATGTAGGTCAGCCCTGGCCTGCTTTGAATGTTTTTTTCCTCTGCACTGAACAAAGAGGTTAATTCCACCCCAGGCCAGACCACTCTGGGAGGGAGAGTAGCTCTCCTCCACCTCTTGGCTCCTCCCTAGACTGCAGTTCAAGCCGGCCCCAAGAACCAGCAGTCAGCAGCATAACACGAGTCTTTACAAGATCTGAAGGAGTCTTGCTGGCTCTTTTATAGGATGCAGGGTAGGCTTATCCTCGATAATAGCAGTGCCATTCTCACATATGAGCTGGAGCTAACTGGGACACCGGACCTCTGGTTACAGCTCCCACATAACGCTGCAGGTACCAATTCCCCCAGCAGAGCCAGGTCCAACTACAGTGCACGGAACTGGCCTTCTGCAGACTTTGCCCCATTCCTGCAATGAAACAACACTGCAGCAAAAGACTCCAGGGACTCACTGAAGGCAACTTCTGCACCTCCATACAGGGAGAGATAAGGCTTTAGCAGCTGCAGTCAGGAACACTTGCCAACAGCCCATCCACAAAGCCTAAGAAGTAGGGGAAAAGCTTCCATCGGCATTGAAGTCAGCCAGTGTCGTCAACTCTGATTTGCTAAAAAGCAGGTGAGCCTTGAAACCTCAAATGGTGTATGGGGAGAGTAGTCAAGAGGTCTGATCCAACCTTCCACTCTCTGAAACCATCCTGTACAAAGAGCACAGCAAACCACAGCTCCAATGGTGCAGGAGCAATTTGTTCTCTAACAAAAGGCAGGGGGAAAAAAAAAAATACTCCTGTGAAATACTAGAGGGGAAGGGAAAGAACATAAGACTTCAACAAACTCAGCTTAAAATCCAAAGCGAGTTACAGGAAACACTCTAGAAATGAAAGCAAAGGAAAAAGCAGCTTTCCTGGATGCCAGATGTGACTTCAGGGCAGGGAGACTTGTGATTTTCCAAGAAGGAAAGGATTTTGTCTTGGCAAGACAGATCTAAGGACAAAGCAATCCCACTTACTGTGAAATCTCACCCTGCCATTGGTTCCACCCTGCAGGTGCCCAACACCCTCTCTGCAGTTAACCTTGGTGCCAGTCACTGCAGGGAGATGAGTCTGTTCCTGCCAGACCTCAGGTGTGAGAGTCCCCACATACCCTGTTCATCACCAGAGATGATACAAGGGGCAGAGGGAGGAGGCAACTTCCCTTTCAGATCAAAACTTGTGTTAAAGCAGAATTTCCTCTTGTGAAATGATCAAATTTGGAACACGACTTGCATAAAACCAAGTTCCATTTGAGTATCACCAACTCTGAATCACCAAGCTGTGCTTCAAGGTGCCATCCCTGACCTTCCATGCACTTCAGAAGGTTGTGCTGGCACCTGTCTGCCACAGCCACCAGCCATCCTGCAAGGCCTTTCCCTGCTCCTCTTGCACTCTCTGTGGCACACACCCCAGATGTGAATGTGGACAGCAGTGGCTCAGTGCTGCAGCAGAACCCCTCACTCCCAAAGTGCTGAGGGACAGAGAGGGAAAACCCACTGTCACCTGACCCTTCCTCCAGTTGCTTTGAATTTATTGCACCAAGGGAGACAAGGCAACTTTCCTCATTCTGCCAGTGCCCTCTCTGCTCAAACCTCACTGAGCCTTCCCCGAGTGTCTGTCAGCAGGCAAGGAAATGTTTCTTGAAGTGCAGCTTACAGACTGCTGCACAAAAATAGTTTATTTGCTTACGGTGCCAGGGATGCAGCATTAGGGATGCTCTCAAGTCACTCCAAGCATAGTATGACTACAATACAAGCTACTGGAGCAGAAAGCCTGGAAGGGGGAAGGGAGGCCAAGGAAAAATATTTTTTCAGGCTGTCTTGAATGCTTTAAGCTTTGCTTTATTTTTTCCTTTCCTAATGTGACACAGAAAGCTGCTTGGGAGCCCAGAGAAACAAACGGTTCCTACATGGCCCACTTTATTAATGAAGTATTGATAAAGGCAAAATTAAAGCTGCATTTATAAAGCCCAAATAATAAATACTGCTTTGCATTTGTAGCACAAACCTCAAGCTCAAAGATCTTTCATGGCTGTCTTAGTCACTTGCAAAATGGCTTTTGAGGAAGGTTCTAGATACTATGTGAAACCCCAGATCATCACGAATTAGGGCTGCCTACATGGTAAAATTATGCTCATCAACTGAGTCAGCACTGGAACAAGTTTAGCAATAACAACACTTGATAGACAATAACAAGACAAATTTAAGGTACTGCAAAAAGTTTATTACAGTGTAGATGTTCTATGCAATGGCTGTCACTAGAAAAATTACTACAGTATGTAGCTAATAGCTAATTTTCAAAAATGTTTTGCAGCAACTTTGAACATTCAAATGAAAAGTGGGTGTTGTGAAAGTGAAAGCATTTTAAGCCAAATTTTGCTCTTAGATGTGCTGTTATTGCGGCTCCTAATGAGATTTCATCTTATAGCCAAGAATGAGAGCAGTAACATGCAATTATTTGTTTGGCGTTTTATTTTAAACTGAAATAATCTTGATTCAGAGCTTGGTGAAGGAGTCTAGTTATATAAAGGGTTCTAGAATTTTTAATTCATTTTTTTACACCTGTATCATTGCAGCAGCCAGGCTTTCGTAAAATAAAACTGATGTCAAATTGAGCAGTACCTCTTTCCCTGTGTGACCCCCTGCATCGCTCCCTCCCACACTTGCCATTCAGCTCCTTTCTCCAAAGCTGCTCCATGCCTTGGTAGTGTTTTAATCCAAGTTTAGCCATATCCTATGTGGCCACTGACAATCAGTTCCCCAGACTTCTCCTGGCAGAGCTAAATATGTTTGTGCTATAGGAAAAAACAACACCATATGGCAGTTGTTTGATCTCTAAGCAGAAGCTGGTTTTTTGAAAACTGATGAGTTCCACCTGTCTAGAAAGTTTCATTTCCCTCCCAGACACTGCAAAAAGCTTACTTGCACACTGCACATATCCCCAGCATCCAGGATAAGGAAGCCTTGGAGATCTCTTCTAGGCTGTCTAGATTAGGACTAATTCCTGACACAATCTGCAGTGTCACTATTGTCTTCAGAGATGACCAGGGATTGGATTTTCCCTACCAGGGCCATTGCCAGTCTTTGATATTCTGACACTGGCAGCTGATGGGACTTTCCTGTCCATTTCCTGGGGTGTTGAGCCCAGCTGCAGCCCCCACGTTTGCACATAACCTCAGGTACCCATATCCAGTTACATAAGCCTGACACACCACATTATCACCCTGCCTTGAAGAGCCTCTGACATTATCTTGGACTAATTCTGCAGGCCAGTAATTCTTGTTCAGTTTATCTGTGACATTTATATCTACTCTCAAATCACTTCAGGACATAAAAGGGTTCAGCCTTTCATGGGACACGAAGTGTTCACTCTGACCTGCAACTGATGCCAAGAAGAGAGCAGCCAATACCTAGTTTGGCACATTCCATACATTGTGCCATGATGTGGCCTGGATGCATTCATAGGGAAAAAAAAAACCCAAAAACCCACCCCAAAACCCTAGGAAAGGGGCATGAAGCGGGGGAGAATAAGCATGATCTCCCTGTGCAAGATGCTGGCTCTGCTTTCTTTCTTCATGCTGTGAAACTATTTGCTAAAGGAAATAATTTCACTCCACTTCCTTCATGAAATTACTCTTTAAGTGCTGATTCTCCATCTGGTGCACAGCTCCAGATTTCAAAAGATATTTAGGGATCTAGCTCCCAATTTCAAAGAGATGTCTGACATGTTTTAAAAATCAGATTTCTGTCTTTACATGCAACAACACACAAATGTAATCCTTAATTTTTAAGTTGGTGGAAATGAATTGTAAGAGAAGAGTGAATTAAGAAAAACCACACTTGATCTTGAAGCAAGATGCAAACTTTGATGTGAAAGGAAGGTTATGGACCACATCTGTGTCTCACACACAACAAAACCAACCATGGGCCACACCAAAAAGTTTACTGGTTTGTAATAGTCTCTCGAGTGTGAAAACAGAAGTTAAACTTCCTTCACATCACACACACTTCAGTGAAGAGCTTACTTTAAACTCACTTGCCACTAACATCTGGCTCCCGGGGAGCTTGGCAGGGAGCCCTACATGAGGTGCCTGCTTCCACACCATCTAACCAGTGCCTGCTTCACGGAGTGGAAATGGAAAAGAGCCTCGGTAAGGAATTTTCTTCCTGTAGGGAACTGCTTGTCCAAGCTCCAGAGACCCAGCCATCACATCGTGGGGGTCAGGCACAGCACCACGAGGGCAGGGAGAAGGGGCTAAGCAGACTAAGACAGGAAGCACTCTGATCATCAACACGGCTCCCACACCTCCACCAACCATCACCACCTGCACTTCACTCCCCTGACACCTCTGCAAGCCTCAGACAAGAAAGATGCCTTCACAATAAATAGTTCCCTTGATAAGCCTGAGCTGCTGGCTGCTTGTACATTTTCTCCTTGTTGGTGACTTGAAAAGGGTTTGCACCTTTGCTATTAATTTTCCTGGATTGTTAATTCTTACATTGGCTTTTTTTATCCATACACTCACACCATACTGAAATACACATTGGCTTTTTTATAGAATCCTTCTGATTTTCTCATTCAAAGTTATTTTAAAGACACTCTAAAAAGGAAACTTCTTGAGTCATCCACTCCTAAAGTGTTTTCACTATGATGAGTCTATCCACCAAGGACTCCAAGGGACACCAAACCCAAAATGTACAGCTATCCTAAACCCCTTTTGCGTTATAAGCAATAATTGAAGACCAACCTGAATTTTTTCAGTCTAGGAAAAAATGCTGTATAACTTACTTGAAATGGGAGCCAGTCTCCCAATAGATGAAGGTTTCAAACAGCTTTCTCGGCTTTCAGACAAGGACTAAGCTAGGACATCATGGCAAAGATAATGTGTTTAACACAAGACATGTAACAAATCAGTTTACGTCAGTCATATATTCTACTTTTCTGTCAGCATGGCATCTTCCAGAAAATTGTAGTCTTGCTGGAAAATCTTGCTTAGTGTTTCATTTCTCATTGCAGTGCCAACAAATAGCCAGGCAGGTGATACGTGAGGGCTACAAATTCTCCGCTGTGAAGTCAGTGGCATCACACCAACTCAAAGCAAGGGTAAGTCAAGTCCATTTTTCACGCTGTTTAAAAATTAAGGCTCAGCACACTGCCAAGTCTCCTTCTTCGACATGCGGATGTCTGAGAAGTTTGCTTCAAGAAACAATTAGCTGTCCCATTCATCCTGTGAGCTGTTCATTCAGGAACCAAATGACTGCTCTCCTTTGTATTAGCCAAGATTCCTGCTCTCACATCTCAGGATAGCACTCTGTAACAGCCTGAAGAACCACTTAAAAATGATGTATTCATTATTCATTTCCAGAGTTCATTAAATAATCTTTCATATTTGTTTTCTTTGTATTTTTGCCACAACAGAGTGCAAATAAGCTAACTGCTAGGTCTCAGAGGAGAATATCAAGGATGCTGATTA
This sequence comes from Ifrita kowaldi, assembly GCA_013398055.1. Lineage (NCBI taxonomy): Eukaryota > Metazoa > Chordata > Aves > Passeriformes > Cinclosomatidae > Ifrita > Ifrita kowaldi. Next base: position 489,431 of record VZRS01001709.1, on the reverse strand, counting down.
CCTCAACACACAGCCTGTGTTCTGCTGGAGTTTACAGAAGAGTTTGCCGCTCCTGGAAGCCCCAAAGCACACCCTGGGTAAGCCGCAGTCACTGCCTGCAGTCCACATCACCTGTTTGGGAAGGGCTCTGACAGCCCTCACCAGGGCTTTGGCAAGAGTGGAGCATAAACCATAAACTAGCACTTTCCCTTGGAAACAGGCATTCAGGGAGGAAAACAAGCAACAGGCAAACACTGTCCTTAGGGAAGGCAGGGAACCAATACTCCACCCAGGGGAAACCATCCCCAGAGAGCAAAGACTACAACTTCCATCACAAGCACCAGGCAGATGTCTTCCTGAAAGCAGCAGAGAACTGATTGATGAAGAAACCCTGGTGAGGAAGAACCACTGCTACTAGAAATAGTCAGAGTTTTAGGTTAAAAGATGATCCCTATCTTGATGGATTTTTCGATCAGAAAGAGATCCCTGGCTCTTCTCCTCATGCCCATTTCTGTCACAAGATGGTTGAATTTTGCAAACCAGGAAAGGCCAGGAGAAATCCATCCCCCCTACTGGCATTTGATGCAGGACCAGGCAGTTTCCAACCAAGCTGGAGCCTGCTGGCCACTGTGGGAGCTGCTTTTATACTGCTGTCCTCAGAAGCCTGTATGTAGCCACTGCATCTGCTCCCTGGGGCTCTGGGGGAGGAATAAGCAGCGTCGGTGGCCTCAGGGACTCCCACAGTTGTTTTGCAGAAGCTCAGACTTTTATTTAACTACTGCATCCTCAGATGATAGGCTGAGGTTATGGGCAAGCAGTAGAGATTCACAGTTGCCAGAAGGGCAGTGCTGCAGGAAAAGCAGCCTTGGCTTTGACAGAGCAGAAGGGGAAGGAGAGGGCTGAGGCTGCAGTGAACTGTGCTGCACTGCTGGCCTCAAAACACTCCCATGTGTCAGTGCCTTGGTGGCCCTCAGTGTCTCAAAGGATTAGCTCCTTCCCGAGAAAGTGCTGCACTTTGGAGAGAATCAGAAAATCCCAAAGGACAGGTAGCATCTCCCCATACGTGGTGTCTAAAGCAAGCTCCTCCTCCACCTCCAGCTGCACATACTTTCCCCCCAGCACTAGGAAAATAGAATTAATTAAGTGCCCACTGCTGAACACAGCACCGGATCAAAGAAGAGTGCAAAGGAGCACTGGAACCTGTGCCAAGGCAGGGCTGCAGCAGATGCTGCCACATGGCAGGGATGTGTTGATCCTGGTGCTGTGTGGGCTTCCCAGCCGTAGCAGCACCAGCTCTACTGATATTTATCTTGCTTTTCCGTGGGACTCTGGTTCATACAGCTTTAAATTTCTTTTTTCCTTCTTAACATGGTTGCTCAGAATGAAGCAGGTGAAAGGAGACACAGAGGTCCTGGATGTATCTGTTCAGATGAGTTGTGTTAGCAGGGTACATTGCTCCTCTCATCAGCTGCCTCCCACCTCATTTCCTTCCCCCACACGACAGCCCCTGTTGTTTAGGCACTAATGAAGGCAGCAAAATGGTTATAGGACTCTGGGGATCCTTTATCAGGAATTCTGTACCTATTTTAAAGGCCCATTTCATTTACATATGTAAGGATTTCTCTCCTAAGGATACTCTTCAGGAACTAATCCAGTTGAGAGAAGGGATAAAATGCAGGTGAAAAGAAAGGTGCTGTCTTTTTGCTGAATTACTACAAAGAGATAATCAATATTTACTTGCAAACTTTCTCACCACCCTACAGGACAGCTGCTCCAACACACGGGCAGACATGAGTAAGGGTACAAAAAAAGGAGAAGTATTGCTAAATCCACTCCCATCCCCTCAACAGGTCAAATACAACTATTAAAAAGGCAAAAGAGAAACTCTCTAATACGTGCAGTTGTAGACAGGTGTTTTCACCTGCCACACACACCATTTACCTGGGCCCAGGTGAGCAATAAGGGCACTGCTGAGCTTCACCCTCAAACCATCACTTGGAGCAGCATGAGGTTGCTTTTGGTAAAGCATCTTGTAGAAAGTGGAATTTACTGTGAGAATTTAGGAATTTAAGGTATTTACCGTGAGTGTAAATACCTTAAAGGAATTTAAGGAATTTACTGTGAGAGTAGCCTTTGGCACTCTGCTCCTTGTAGGAGAGTCAGATCCTCAGAATTTGGGTAACTTCAGGGGACAGCAGTTACATCCACATCCATATACCAGCACTTTGAGAACCTCTGCCAAACTAGACCCAGGAATAGACATAGCTATCTTGAAGATTTGAGGCTCCAGGCTGGTTGGAAAGCCCAGCCTCACTGGCCTACCATGCCTGGGGATTTGGTTGCCTCAGGCCCAGACAAAGCTGCAGATTTATCAGTCTTGTCCTGTGAAAGAGACAGATGTCAAACAACCATACTGTCACTCTGCTGGTTCTCAAGACTGGTTTTGGTCTGGCCTAGAGGTTAAGATCTGGTTCAGCAAGAGGAGACTGGAGTTCAGCTGACCTGAGTGTAAGCAAATACGAGGCCCTGGTACCCTACACAGCACAGGGGCTTTCAACATCTCTTCTGACACAAATGAGGAGCCAATCCACCAAGTCTCTTTCCTCAGAGACACAATATAAACCACCTTCAGTGCCATCTGTGCAGCTCCTCTAAAGCCAGCAGACAAACTACCCCAGCATTTTCATTCCTCTTTTCAGCAGGACATCAATATTCTATACATTCTATGCAGTCATAATGTGGGGGTGCTCTGTAAGGAAACAGTTGTTGAAAGGAGTTGGTAACAGGAGTGGGATCATTCACCCATGACAACACTTCCAGCTGTCCAAGGTCCTTGGTGTCCCTTCAGTGATTGATGAAATTATCTGAAGGTTATTGAAAGGCATTCACACCACACAAAGATTCCTTACCAGCCTTGGCTGGCTCTGGGAGAGGCCTAGTGCTAAAGGGAGCTCTCCTCACTTCATGGATTGAGAAGGATTAGGATGAGACACGTTGGCAGTGAACAGTGACACAGAAACCAACCCCACATCCCTCCCTCAGGAAGGTGATCATTCCTTTCCTAGGCATCTTTTTGCCAGTCCGTCTATATCCCTCCCCTCACCAATACTCTGTGCTTTGGAACATCATCTGAAGGATTAAAGGGCTTCTCTTGCACTAAGAGGGAGCAAAGCAATGGGCTTGTTCAGACCACGCTGCTTTCAAGGAGTCTGCAAGTGGAGTGTTATGAAAATATGATGATTTCGGATGTTAAATCAAAATAAAAACGGTTTATTTAGCAATTAAAAAAACTGGAACTAAAAAGCCCCAAAAAATTAGATAAAAATTGAAGTCCGAGAGCCTTTGATCAGAGATTCTTTTTCAGCCGGTTAGGCTATTAAAAACCCGAGCATAGCTTTGTTTCTCGGCGCGTACTGCTTAAAAAAAAGCAGAAAAGGTTATAATGCGGCCTGGTTTTGTTGCGGCCGAGACTCCTCGTGGCTTATCCAGACGAAAAAGAGCGAGTATTGGAAATCCGGCTTGGGATAAAGGAGAAGTCTCCGCCTCTCTTCACTCCTAGTTCCGCCTTCATGCCTCACAGTGGTTGGCTGTCTCTTCTCCCAGCTCTGGTGATAGGCTTCTACCTTTTAGCCAATGGCTCGTGGGTTTCTAGGGTTGCTGGCAGCTTCATTGTTTGCCGCGGGGATTTGATTTTATCTAAAAGCATGCTTTCATGCACACTGGCTACAAAAAACTAGGATCTTGTGGTTACAAGGTATGAGAAATTAGAATATAAGACAGATAACACTAAACTACAGCTTTTAAAACTATTTAAACACTCTTAAAACATTTTCATAACTATCTAAAATAAAGAAGTTTGTTAATTCTATATTTTAGTTAGAATAATATTTCATAAAATATTCTTTAATTAGTAATTAGTTAACAGCTTTGATACTTGATGAAAGGTGATGCGAAAGTCTTTAAAGGGTTTATGCATAACAGGAGTAATCCATGTGGTCTGCTCTACTGGACCCCAGGGAACACAGACACCTCTGTTGGGTACACCAAGAGCACTTCAGAGACAAACACAAACAAATAGAAAACTGCCAAAAACAGAGGTCACAGAAATAGGTGCTGTCATGATGGATTTTCCCCAGAAAGTAAACTTAAGAGTGATTCTGTCCCAATACCAGCTAGCAACTGCTAATAATAATATCAGTCCCCTTCATACTGGGTTGAAACCTGCAATTAAGAACTCATTCAGGGTCAGATCTCTAATTGGTTTCTCCCATGTCGTGTATGCTGGGAACCGAAGAGAACTCCAGAAAAATTATGCTGGAGGAAGAGTCACTTGGGCTCCCTCCTGTTGGGGCAGGAAGTGCAAAGGAAGAAAAGGAGGAAAAATACATACTCCACCATCAGAAGAAGAGATCTTAGGGGTTTTACACCTCATATTGACTGCTTTGGCTTTTTGAAATTTGACTTAATAAAGATAGGCTTTCTGAAGCAGCCAGCTGCTGCCTGCCTTCTCCCCCACACCTATACAAAAGCAATATAGAGTGGGCTAAGTTACTGCAGCATCTTCCCTTGCTTTGTTTTATTTTTAACTCTGTGTCTTCCTCCAGTTCTCAGAACAACTCCTGCACAGCCCTGTCATTTCAGACTCATTTCCCCCAGCGGATTTCAGATTCCTGCGGTATTTCAAGTATCCGTAGACGAAATGTCAGGACAGATTATTTTTCTTGATCTCAGTACCCCTTTCATTATTTATTTTCACTAGGCTTCTGAAAAGTACTTGTTTTTCTGAAAAAAAATGAGGACAGCAGGGCCATCTTGTACACACAGTCCTATTTCTTCTGACCTCAGTTTTGATGCTGGTTAGGTCATGCTGCTACAGCACAACTTACACTAAAGTCAATCCCTTCCCTTAACACAAATCAACAAACCAGTCTTGGCCCATACGCACCAAGAATGGCAAATATGACACATTTGGACTTCTTCCATATAATAATCATGCCTTGGAAGTGAAGATGAGATAATAGGACAAGTTACAATTTTTAGCTCACTTCCACCTGGGATTTTTATCCCATTATCTACTGTTTATATCATTTCTCATTAGAGCACCCTTGTGTCTTATGAAGAAGTCAGCAAGTCCCCTGAGGCAGGCTTTAGGATATTTGCAGTATAATATTCCTAGTTGGTTTTGACTCATGGAAGAGCAAAATGCACCACCTGAAAACAATAAACCTGCCACCAAGCAACCTCTGCTCTCGTAACCACTGTGTCTCACATGCTTCCCTGAGGCACTGTAGGAAATGTGCTACAGTCCCTATCAAACACCAGGCTTCAAAGCCTGGATGAAAATAACATGGAAAGACAACAGCAGCACCCACAAGTACCAGGCTAAACCATACTGTGTCTCACAGGAGAGGAACAGCTGTAATAACTCACCACAAATACATCCTTTGAATCACTCCAGCCTCCTGCTGAGGCAAGATGAGACCATTACTGTACAAATTCTCCTTTTCATTGAGGAAATTGCAGCCTCTGCCCAAGCAGGACAGTCCCTGTCACTGTGCTCTCTGATATGGCAGCTCAGAGAATTCCTCTTCTCACGGATTTCTCTGTCTCAAAAGTTCATTAAACTGGAAGATGAAGACTTAATCCCAGATTGCCATCAAAAAAAGTAGCGAGTCCAGATGGAAAAGAGTCCCCTCATGAGTTACTGCCTTCCTCTAGAGAACAAAGCAGTGATTTTTACCTATTTTTTAACGTACCATTGTACAGCCAAGCTAAGGCACTTGTTCTGACCATTCTCTGCCTCCACCTTTGAGGTGTAACACCCAGGTACTCCCCCTTTCCTCAAACTGCTTCCCTCCAAGAATGCACCATTGCTGTTTTTTCTTTAGATCTGAGGATTCCACAATATCAAGATTTTTTTTTTTTGCTTGACTTCTAATGAAGGCTAAGCAGACAAAACCGAGCATGTTCCTGCTTCACCTGCTCTCTCCCAGACACCAGTATTTTTCTGAACAAAAAAAACCAGACATGAACATCCAGCTTCCTACTCAGAAAGACTAGAGGATACTGTCACATCCCCACCCAAAATTTTCACATTTCACCTTTTATGATACACTTCTGTTCTCCACCTTTTTTACATTTCCTAATATCTTGGGATATGTCAAGAGCTCTCATCTTTCACTGCACAAAACAGAAATTGAACTGAGATCCTAGCTCAAACTATTTAAAAATTAAAGACAAAATAATTGCTGTGTCCACTGAATCATAACCAGCAGCCCTGGGAGAACAGAATTGGAAACTTTGCAGTACACAGGTAGATTCCCCAAACCAGAGCTCTGAATTTCACTTGCACACAATGATCGGATATTTCGTCTTCCAGTCAGGATGTGCAGAACGATGAAAACAAAGGCTTTAGATCTCAAGAGAGAAATCTAATCACCATTTCTCAGATGACAAAAGGTAATCCACATGTAGAGAGATTTACCTGCAAAGCTTGTTGCAGCAGAACTGGAATCTCATTACCTCATTCCTCCCATTGCTCTGCAGTTTCCACAGAGAATGAAGGCAGTTTGGACCTGTTTCACTGCCCCAGGAAGGGAGCCATCAGAAAGAGTTTGTATTTTGCCGGTCTCAGCAAGCACTGAGAATTTGGGGATTCATTTACATTGTTTGACTACTTGGCACCTAAACAGGCTCATGTGAAAACCGCCAGACCTAGCAATGAACAATATTATAAGATCAGGAAAAAATGTTATATATTGAATAACAGTTTGTCCTGCCAAACCAGGTTGTTGCAAATCATTTTGCGAATTGTGAATCAAGCTCATGCCTTTATTAGCATGGGCTTTTCCTACAAAAAATATTGCCTAGTTTGGATACTGTCTTCCCTTCCTTTCCCTCATCTACATTAAGCTATTGATACTTCACTTACACATATTTATCTACACAGAGCCCAACCCCAGTGATCCATGTAAGCAGCCTTTTGGAGCACCCAAGTTGACAGAAAAGCTGATCATGAAAGATCCTGACTCTTGGCACTGGCCTCCCGGTCTGCACACTGGCTCAGAGTTGCCACAGCAAAGTACTGTCACTCCACAGGTTTGGGTTCTGAAGCCCATGGGTCAGTCTTGGTTAAATTTGATGTTTTAAGTTCAAGGGCCATTAGGAGATTTCTCAATGTTTCTGTCCACTGCCCCAAATCCATGGTGTTTATTGTGTGACCTGAGCTATTGCCCACCACAAAACAGCTTCTACTTGCTATTTTAAGCCCTATTCTGATGTGCTGCTGCATTTTTACCCAAGGGACTGCCCAGGTCCTGGCTGCTGTCTGCAAGGCCATTTAGCAAAGCAGTGGCTGCATTGTCCTACCATGTGTGCCCATCACAGGACATCTATCCATACGACACTGGTGGCAGCCCTGCCCCAGATGCCAAGAAGGATCTGGAATGAGGAGACATGCACTGCTTTATCTTCCTGTCATCTCCCCAGTTAGGCAGTTACAAGACTGTCTCAAGCAAAAAAAAAAAGAAAAAAAGATCAAAATCAATAATTTCTTCCTCAGAGAAAGTTTGAATTATGATCTGAAGCATATCAGTTTAAATTTAAATACCTCCCAGGTCTCTTGGATTAATCATAACCATTACCTTGCACAGTCTTGGAGTTGTCAGTTTACAGGGAAAATTTACTGAAAGCAGAAAAGCAGAGACCAGAATTGGCTACTTTCTACTGCCTTTTGCCAGTCTTGCCTATTTTAGGCCACAAACTCATTGGGGCCTGAGTATCTTCATCATTACATATATTATATAGCACAAGAGAAGATGGGATTAGTCTTGCTTTAGGCACTGCTGTCACGTTCATTTATAATTGATGGTGTTATATTCAAATTATGATGCACCCACCGCTCCCAAAAGCCCCTCTTGGAAAAAGCTATATACCCGGAAAGAAAAACATGAGATTTCTACAAAATGTTTTTTAAAAAAGGAATTTATGAAACTTGGTAGTTGAACTGTAATGCTAAGATTCAGATTATGGCCTGCAACTGCTCCTGCATTGAAAGAGAGGGAGAACTTTCTCATGCTGTTTTTTGTTACTCTTCAGATGCTGTCCCACAAGCAATGCAAAACTACAGTTTAGCTCTACAGAATGGGTTTTTAAAAAACCCAAAAAAACAAAGAGAAAACAAGAGGCTTCCAGCACAAGTTCTTCCCTGCAGTCTGATTTTCAGTGCAGGCAGGTGGAGCTGAGGGCTCCAGCAAGCACGCAGCATTCTGCTGGCTGGGGATGCAGCAGTCTGCACAGTGATTGCTCAGTGTGCAGAGAGGGATGCTGGCAGATTGGTTCTGAAAGATCTTTAATACAACTAAAAGGATAGACTTCATTTACCCAGAAAAGATAGAAAAGGCCTATTGCAATAATATCAATAAAATCTCATTCAATCCCTACCCCCCAAATCCCCGCTGCAAATTTAAGACTGATTTATCATCAGCTGGCTGAGATGAGCAATTAAAATAGAACATTAGAGGAGACTTAGGTGAATTCGGCACTGTGTGTGGATATGTGGCAATAAATCTGTTCCCTGGCAGTGTGTGGGAGAATTCCTCCCTGCTGTGGATTCATACCCAGTATCAGGCAAGGCCTCACTTGCTTATTGCCAAATAAGCAGTGGGACTGCTGCATAGGATGGCAGCATCCCAAGCTCTATATGCGGGAAGAAAACAGTGCCAGGGCTGACTCTTCATACAGGTAAGCTCCATTTCCACAAGGAAATGTCACGCCAGATATTAATACATGCAGGCTGCTCCTCCCTTCAGCCTGTGCTAATTATTACTTGTTAATGGGGGAAGATAAAAACAACAAATTGTACAGAGCCTTGACCCTCCCCCCAGCAAAACCAATCAATGTCACCAAGCAGATCAAGTGAAAGAGAAAAGTTCCAGTACCTTTAGCACACCCAGAAGTTTCTCCAGCTTTCAATGTGGATAAGGCTGTGTTATGAATGGTCATCTATGTAACAAAGCAGTAACAGCTGAAAGTTTTGGATGGCCCCTGGGCCAACACAAGAGGGCATGGCAATGCTGCCCTATCCATGCAGGGCCACATTCTGGCTCCTATCAGAAGCACATGTGTGGGGAGCAGGGAAAAAATGGAAAATTCCTGGGAGGAGCCTCCAAAGCTTAGGAGGCAGCATATGATCCAACTCCCCCGACACCAGCAGGGCAGCTCCTACTCTGCCAAGCTCTGTACTGTGACAATCTCTGGTCCGTTTTCTACCAGCTGTGGCTGGAGGTGTAAGTGCTGGAAGCACAGCTTTCAAGTAGCTGAGAGCTAGAAAGCAAATATGTGCTCCAAAGGGATTATTTTTAATTTCCTTGAGTACCATGTATTTGGGGCTGGACTCCCAATGAATTCAAATAGCTGAGATTACCAACAAGCCCGGTGCTGCTAAAATCACCCAAATGAAGGACTCCTACCTTGAAAGGACCTTGGCTTCAGCACAAAGCTATTTCTGCCTTAGCATGGTCGATTTGGCCAAGCTGCTGGGCTTTTTATGCAGGAGAGCTGGGATCAGCTGAAGGTTCCTTCTGCAGAGAGGCTCCAGTGCTGACACGGAGAGCATCACCCAGTGAGGCATCAGGGCCATGTGCCAGGTGACTCAGGAGCAAGGAAACTCTCAGAAACCAAATCAAATCACAGAAGCACAGAGTATTCTGAGTTGGGAAGGATCCACAAAGATCAAAGCCCAACTCCTGGCTCCCCACAGGACATGCCCAAGAATGCCACCTTGTGCCTGAGGGTGTTGTCCAAATGCTCCTTGAGCTCTGGCAGCCTTGGCACTGTGACCACTTCCCTGGGGAGCCTTCACCCTCTGGGTGAAGAGCTTAACTAGCCTCTGTGGGTCTTCCCTGCAGACCTTTCCTACTCCATGAAAGCTCACTACCTTCCAGGGATCCTGCCCACTGGGAACAGGAGCAGCTCTGCTCCCTGCTGTTCTGCCAGCCAGAAGCTCTGCATCAGGAGCAAGGCTGGGGAGGCAGGAGGAGCATCCTAACTATTGAGGAATACATTCAGGGCAGGTAGCTCAGGGTGGAGCTGCAGATGGAGCTGAGAAGGGCAGGAGCCTGAGGCAAGAGGCCCTGAACTAGTGCTGACCCCTCCAGAGCTCAACCTGCAGCTTCACCCTGAGCCACCTGCCCTGAATGTATTCCTCAACACTGGCACAACAGGCACAAAAGACAAGCTGCAACAAAGCTATTTTCATGTCCAGACTCATCTTGCATATGGCTTTGGACATGGCTTGCCTGCTTCTGGAGCAGGCAGAAGCTTCTCCTGTTCCTTGAATTCTTATAAACAAGAGCCAGATATAAACCTCAGCACATCTTGATCTTGTTTGCATGTGTGCTGTGTGATTGAAAACACCCCAGGAATAATCCACTCCCACAAAACACTTGGGTGGCTGCTTGGGATCCCCTGACAGGTAAGTGCTCACAAAGTTCGTGGCAAGGACAAGGCAAAAGCCAACACTGGAGCACATCGAGTGAGGCAGCATTAGCACCCCAGTCCCTGAGCAGGTAACACACACAACCCCCTGCCCAACCACTCTGTCATGGCAAACACCATAAGACTTTGCTTGACTAGCTGTCCTTTTGCAATCAGACAGACCTCACAGCTCCAACTCAGTTGCTCGTACAGGACACTGCTCCCTCCTCAATTCTTCACCTCTTCCTGCCTCTTCTCAAGTGCTCCCCTGCACAAACCTCAGCCTGATACAAGCAGCCAAGTCCCAGCAGTCTGTCACTCAGAAGCCAAGAATCAGCCTAGACATTAAACATTACTTTTGGCCTTCCTTGAGCTGTGGGAAAAATAACTGGTCAACAGTCACACTGCAAAGGCTTAACTCCATCCTCCAGGTGCAGGAAAAGTCAAATAGCAAACCATGAATCCAGATCATGGTGAGGTCAGGAGTGGGAAAGAAGCTTCCCTGCAGCTCATTGTGCCTTGGGGGTGCTCCAAGGCCCACACAGCCCCTCTTACTTCCCAGGTGATCAGCAGCAAAAGGCCACAGTCCCTTTTCTAACCCTATACCACAGAGGGGACATCAGCCCCCTTTACCTTGTGCCTTTGCTTCCACCAAGGCTCACACTGCCTGCAGAGACGCACACAGGAGACCCCATCTCCTCTGCTCAGCCTCAGCCAAACTAAGAGCCCAGCTCCCAGCAGAGCAACCCTCAGCATCTCTTGAGACCACAACAGCAAAAAGAATGCCAGAGGCAAAGGCCTATTTTAATCTCCCTGTTATCTGGATCATCCTGGTCATGAGGAACATTACATTGTTTCAGCTGTAGCAGCCACACTAAAATAACAAGATAATAAACAATTAAAATAGATTATTATTTCTCTAGTCATCTTTTTACTCCATCCCTTCACCTTGGAAAAGTGCTGGTAGATCATGAGTAAGACCAAGTCTCTGGACATCTTTGAAAAGCATTTCTGACATGAGTCAGAAAAAAATGCCACAGGCCTGCTCTTAGGCCCACAGCAAGAAAGGAAGCACTGCTGTAGGCACTGAGAGGATCTGGAAAGGCAGCTGAGCCTGATAAGGGCTGTAATGGTCTTAACAGAGGTCCCAGGGTACGTTTCATCCTCACCTTGGGGGTGTTCAGTTGTGGTCTGGGCTGACTCTGAGGGACATCTCTTAATAAAGGGTCCCTTTTTTTGGCAAGTGTGAGAGCTGCAGTCTGACTGGTGGGTGTGTTGCTCAGACAGTCTTCCAGTAATGAGGATTTCTGCTGCATAAGAGAGAATCTCTAGGGAACTATTTATAAGTGATCCAACAGGAATCCATATCATCTCTCAGTCCAAAGCTGTCTGCAGACCTGTGTTAAAGCTCACAGGGAAATTTTGGATTAGGTGTCCACATTCTCCAGTCCTTTCCTCTCATTTTCTTACACTGCAAGAGCACACCTCAGCCAGGCAACATGAAAGCAGCTCCTCAGCATGGCAACACACCCCAGCCTGATCCATACCATCCCCTGCCACACCAGGACCACCAGTGCAGGTGGTCAAGTGTTATCACACTCCAGTGTTCGGTACTTGCATGACAAATATAGATACAGCAGTAAACTAACATCTAAGATGCAGCTCCATATTATGCATATACCTCATGTGAGAGCAAGGCTCACTCATTACTCAAGGAGTCCATAATTCTGCATATTTTAGAAACAGGCAGGTCCAAGAACACTCCTTAGAACACCTTGAAAACACCAAGGGCAATAATTAGGCTGAGAGAAGCACTTTTCTTCAGAGGAGCACTGGTTTCTCAAAATATTTTGAACATTTTTAAGTTTCTTAGGAGAGCAAAGGAAGTAAAAACAACACTCCACATTCAGAAGATGGGGAGTCCTTGACAGATTTGTTTCCCTCGCTTGTAATTTTCAGCAAGTTTATCAATTTTAAAAAATATAAATTATCTGCAGAACACTAGGAGGGGAAATTGAAATAACTCTCAGGAAGTTACCAGGGCAATTTTCACTCCCATTTTAGAGATATATGAAGACATTGACCCATAAATCCTCAGAGAGAGTATTCCTGTTAGACCAAGGATGCATTAGACTCCTTTTTGCCTCAAACAATGCTGAGGAATACTGCCAGGAGCAATTTTAAACCTACTGCAATGTACATGGTATCCAAGGAACAAAAAGGGTTAACACCTTAAGCTACATATTTGGTCTATCTTAAAACTCAGTGCCATTGTATAGAATAAACCTGGCCTCCTTTGAGTCACCTGAATCATTCCAGATGCGCATCCATGTGACAAAGCTGACATCAGAGCCCAGAGGAACACTCGCCATTTCCCCTGGAGTGGGTTCCCTGTCTGATGTAGTCCCTTTTTGGGCAGACATCAAACAGACACGTCAGGCTTTCCCAAGAGCCCTTAGTGACAGAAACGAGTCCCCAAAAAGATCAGCAAGCTTATACCTTCCCTTTGCTTAACAAACAGAAGCCTCCTCTCCAGGCAGTTGCCCTGTTGGCTTTCCAGGCTCTCCTTGGAGAGGTGGATTACAGAGGCAGCTCCAAGGCCCACTGGGCAGATGTATAGTAAACAATACATGAAGATGGAAATATTTACCCCCTTAATAGGGAGGAAGGAGCAGCAGGAAGACGGGCAGAGACAGATTTAACCCCCATTTCGATAGGGGAAGAGCATCATGTTCTGAGAAACACCATCAAGGACTGTGCCAGGCAGTGCTCACGATGCTTTTGTAGCTCAGCCCAAAGCACCAATTTTCAAGGTGGAAGTGACTTTTTCCAGAATGGTATAGCTGCTCAATATCCAGGCTAGGAGCAAAACCCAGGTCCCCACTCTTCTTCTAGAGCTTGGCCTCATCCTCCACTCTGCACAGCAAATAGCAAGAGGATTGGCCAAGGAGAGAGAACATATTCTTGCACAGCAGAGTGAAAATTGGAGCAAAAGGTGTTATCCAAAAGTCAAAACTGAAACCCTACAATAATAATCTTGTGATGGGCAGTAACAATCATGGGCTCTATAAGGAACAGCAATCCCATTTGTCGGACATACTCCATATTAATTATCTATGTTGTGCAAAAGCTAATGGTGAGCAGTAGTCCTAGGATCTGCAAACCCTGGATCTCAGGGAAAAAACCAAACATGGATAAAAGCATTATGCCTGTCTGCCAAAGGCCTCACCCTCAGCTACCGAGGCTCCTAACCCTGGAAGTCCTCTAACACAACACCCGGAACCAGGCTCCAACTCTCTCCTCAGAGAAGGACTCAGCTTAACATTAAGTTTTTCACTGAAAGCAGCAGATAATGGCCCTGACAAAATGAGGCCTCAGGGGCAAAAGAGTCCCTGGGTCTGTGCCTACATTAAGAAAAAATAGAATTCTATGCTTGACTGGACTGCACATCTCTTGTTTTGTCTAACTGAGGATGATCTAAAGTCCTGTTGTGTGGCAGACAGTTCACAGATAAAAGACTTAATGAGTGAGGAAGCCTCTCCTTCTTTTTCTGAATCACTCCTATGGATGCCCAAGGTTATTGCAAGTTATTGCATCAATACTGAATCACTCCCTCCTTGGCATATTTAAGTACGATTCACCCCCTTCATAAAATTTTTTCATTCCATTGAAGCAAAAAAAGTATAAAAGGGAGAAGAAAAAGTACCACAAGCTTACTTTCAGCATCCTAAGTCACTTAGTCTCAAGTTGAATTTTAGCTATGCAACCAGACAGCAGCACTAGTTGTTACACCACAAGTTTGGAAGCAAAGGAAAAAGAACAGGTGAAGCAAGCCCAGGAGACATCCAAAAGGAAAATACCTTTAAAGCGCCCCTGAATTAGTGACACTTACCTGTTTGTTCCATTTTGTGCCTCTGGGTTTCTCTGAAATAGAGAAGAGCAATTATGAAGTGACCCACTTTCCTCCTGTTTAGTGTAAGGAGGAAACAGGGGGAAGGGGAAGAAGGGGAGGAGAGGGAGAGTTGGAGAAGAGTAATATATCAAAGGGTAGAGAAGGAAAAAACCCCAAATCCTTACAGCCGGTAGGAGGGTAAATTGTGATGACCCAGTTTAAAGGAAGAGCAGGAACTAGACCTACTAACAGTCAACACCTTCCCACGCACTCTAAAGAGAGGAAACAGCAAGGGAGAGGAAAAAACTTGGTGCTTACAGCTCCTCTTTGAACTCCAAATGCATTCCTCCAGGACAAAGTTTGTGCAAGGGAAGTTTCATGACAAAAGAGAGTTTGTCTCTCACCAGCCCTTTTACCTGTGTAAGGGAGGGGTGCAGCCACAGCCACGTCCTGGTCGGGATGGAGCATATCAGAGCCAGGTGCAAAAGGTTAAGGTCAAAAGAGCTCAGCCAGTTTTCATTAGCTGAGGCTGCCTCACAGGTGAGGGTGGGAGACACATCAGGATGCCAGGAAAAAGGCCAATGTTTCTCCTCGTAAAAGACCCAAGTGGTATCACATGTGCTAAAGTCAGAGGAAGTCACCATGATGGCATGGTCTGACGTGGCAGCTCTAGCCTTCATTTTGGTGTGGGCCAGCATCTTCAGGAGAGCCTCATCTGCTGTGGCTTCCACTATTTGCTGTGACAGCTGATGGCCCAGAACAAATACCTCTATGGGGGACCCTAAGGGCTGTCCATCTTATGGACAGAGACCAGTATCTGGGAGGAGAAGGGACATTCTGGTTTGCTTTACATTTTTGCTTCAAGATGAGTGAAGTTTCTGTTTCCCTTCTTAAATCCCATTTACCTCGCTCAGTATAATCAGGCACAAGTGGAATGAAGTTAGTACTTGTGCGCCACTTCACAGCATTCAAAAATGATTCAATAAATACTATAACAAACACATGTATTGTGCAGTTGGCAATTAGAACCATAAAGGAAGGACCAGCTATACCCTCATCTCCAAGTGGGTTATTAAAAATCACAAGCCGGCTTGTTGAACTCATCACAGCTCCACTGATTTCAAAGCCTGCACACAAAGAGAATTGCACTTCTCAGTTCCAAAAGTCCCAGTTTTAAATAGCCTGTGTTTCCTGTAAACAAGCAACATCCCCTGAAAGCATAACCTCGTTAAAAATGTGAGTTAAACCAGCACCTTAATTTGCACTCACTTAAAGATTAATGGCCAGAGTGCATGGCTAAAATCATATGGGGAATTGCAAGTAAATGACATTGTGTGCTAATACATTGGTGTGTGCCACTGTGTTTTTGTGCTCACGGAAAAATTAGGCAAAAGAAACCGGAGACTGCAGCACAAAACAGCAGTCAATTTACTCAGCACGGTGTAAAACCTAACAGTGGTGGGACACTGAAAAATCCCTAAAAGGCCAGATTGGAAAATGCATATTTCGAATTCTTGTCCCACATCTTTGTTCTTGCTGTTCCTACAGGTGGAAAATGCCTCCGTCGCTCCTCCGTGTGCGCACAAGGCAGTGACTCGCTGGGGCTGGAGGGAGCTTGTGCTCCCTGCTCCAGCCTGGCTCTGCAGCCCATGGCCCGAGGCAGCCTGAGCTGGGCTCCAAGGGCCTTATATCTCCTCCTTTTCCCAGGCTTGAATGTAACTCCTGGTTGACCACAGCTTCACCCGAACAGGCCTAACCCAGCCAGTGCCAGCAGTGCTCAGAAATGCAGCTCAAGGAGCACTGGGTGTTTTGTGATCAGACAGAAATGGCTGGGGCCTTTCGGTGCCCTTGAGTTTGCACAGCAGCCAGAAGGAGTTGTACCATGATTTGATGTTCACATCCCTCAGTGAAGCCTGCACCCTGCTTTGTGGGACCTCTGTCCTTTCTTAATTCAGCTTTTAGGCAGGTTTCTGAAATGGTTCCCAAATTAAGGTCATATGCACAGAAGGAGAATTAAAATCTGATGATGGTTTATTTTACTAAATCAGGATTGTTTTAAATTAAAAATTGGAGTTTAATCCTTACCTGCTGTCTCAGTCACAGGAACATAGAGAAAGCTGTTTGCATATCCTCTTTCCTCTATAAAATATAGATCAAATGGACCTACTCCTCCTTCCTCTGTGTCCAATGCCTTTGTGATTCTTGGGTAGAGCTTTCTTCTCATGAAAGCTGAGCTGGGCCTAAAACTCCCATTGGCAAGGTTTCTGGAGACCTCAGACCAGTCCTACCTCCATGCCAGATGACAATCCTCAGAGATGTGGTTATGCTGTGACTACTTCTCCTTTGCATATGGGATAATAGATGTTAAAGTCTGGCACTGCAGGAGGTGACACAGTTATAGCACAGCTGTGAGAAGGACCCAGCCAAGGCAGGGGGAGGTGGGGGCAGCAGTGGAACCCAGACTCACCAAAAAGCCCTGGTTGCTCTTTAAGCAACTAGTCAGGAACCAGGTACCAAAACACCTTTGGGGATCCGGCTCTGCACATCTAAAAGAGTGATCGGGAAATCGGTGGAGACCCATCTCTGAGGGTTTTTTGTTACAATCATATTTTAAATCTCTCTATTTTTGAACATAAGCCTCAGAGGAATCTTGGCTTGGCCTAAACTGGAGCACCCGATCATAGACAGGTCCTTAAAAAAGCCCACAGCTTAACTGCCTATCTAGATATCCTGAAAATGCAGGGGAAAATTAGGCCCAGCCATTCTCTCAAATTTAATCAGAAGCAGCCTGGGGCACATAGATGCAAGTACTGTTGATGGTCAAAATTCAGAGTTACATAAAGAGCAGTGAATGACAGAAGGTAATTAGGAGTTCTGCATAAAGGGCTCCATCCTCAAACTCTTCTTATTGCACAGCCTGTATCAGACTGGGGCATGCCGTGGCATCTCAGCCTGAGAAAAGGCAGAAACCAGAGAGGCTGGGAAACGTTCAGTGCCAAAGCAGGTACATTTTTCCTCTCTTATTTGCTTTATGCTTAGTTCAATTTCTTTCCCAGCCACATACTTGAGGCATAGATGAGCAGCACATGGATAAACCAGATATTTCCCTCCCTGCTGAAAAAGAAAAAAGGAAATGTCTGAGGAAGGTGGAGAGAATCAAGGCAGTCTTTGTGTTCTAACTGACTCTAAGAGAGCCCAGGAAATAACATCCAGCATCTGGTGGCACTGTCAGCATTTTGGTGTTTCCCTCACTTGGCAGCCTCAGAACCCAGCTTTGCAGCACACAGGGGTGTTAGTTGCAGGCTGAAGGTGATGCTGTGAGCAACCAGGAAGCTTCCACTGCCCACAGATCTCAAACCATGGACAAAACAAGGGCTGTTCTGTCCCCCTCTAAACCTGCTGCAGGCTCTGCCTGTTCTTGCCTTCTCTGGCTCCTGGCCGGTACTGTGGGAACACACATCATGCTGCTCTCATGCAGGAGAGCATGTTCCCTGCCTCATTATTCATGGGCTGTGCCCACAGGTACTGGTTGTTAAGTCTGCTGAATGTTTTCCTGAATAATTAAGAAGGAGCTGAATCATTCTTAGACCAAATCCTGATTTTCTCTCTCCTCCTACTTCATTTATAGGCTTTGCTTCTCCCCTGTACACACTGTGAAATGAGTGTTCAAATACTACCAGATAGAGTTGATAAACTCCCCATGTGCTTTTCCTTTTTTTTTTTTTTTTTAATTATCCTGAAAAGATGCTAAAGAATCTGTTAAAATTGCTTAGTAGCACTTATTGCGACAGAAATCCTGGCACTGCGGTGCAAAAGCCTGCCCCCCTCTGCATCTCCCAGGCTAGAGGCATCCACATTCCTGAACAACACAGGATCCATCCCTTCCCTCGCTCATTTTCAGAATAACTGTAGGAAAGGTAGTTTTTCCTAGTAAGCTTGTTTGTGATCTATTTAATGATTCTGCCCTATATTGTTTTATTAAACTATGTGATTTCTGCTGCAGCAGAGCTGGGAAACGAATCTTAAATTGAACCCGGTTTTCTCACTGGAAAACTACCTCTTATCCTCCTCCCACTCCCTCTCTGCTTTCTCTTCCTTTTACCATTCCTTACATCTCTTTCTCCAAGTTATGCTGCATTTTATTTTGCCTTCACTGCATTTTCCTCCCTGGCTTTTGATACAAGGACCCAGATTCATCCCTGCTGGTATCCAACGGACTGAAATTCTTCTCCGAGGCATTATCGGGCTGAATCCAAACCCAGCCAGCATTTTGCATTGCTGGTGGCTTAGCCAAAACAACAGTTTATAATCTCTCTTTAATCTCTCTTTTCCTTCCCTTATCTACCGTTAATATGAATTATTAATAAGTACTAGTATTGCTCTCTCGAAAATCATACTTATTTCTAAAGCACCTATCAGCCAAGCTGTCTGAGAATTCCTTTTTAACTTTCCGTGTGTGCTAGGAAGTTGCACGATGCCTGCGCACGGACAGCCTGGATTCCAGAGCAAAGCTCACTCTGGGATTCCTCTTGCCGTCTGCAGTGCACACCTAACCCGAGCGCTGGGCACGTTTAACCCGTGCGGGAGCCGGCCAAGGAAAGGTTTGTTTTCCCAAACTGCCATTTCTGACGCTAAATCTGTTTCCCAATCAGGCTGCTGTTCCAGATCCCTCACCTGGAGCGGGGATGTCTGCACAGTGTTAATCTCAGGCTGTGTTTACAGCCCGTGAACATGACAGGTTCTCTCCTTCCCTGAGGTTTCCGTGTGCGCAGCTCATTAGATACTCCAGTGCGGCAGGAAGCCCCTCTCGACTGAGAATTCCTTTTCGTATATTTAGCAAACTTTTGACTGCTTCCTTTCAAAAGAGACTGAAGGACATATTTTCGTAGGAAGAGGGTGAGACTCACAAAGCACGATCTACTGTCACGTTTTTCTGTGGGGAACTACAGAGCAGGGGAGGAGGAATCACCCGCAATTCTCTCTCCTTCTCCCCCGCGCCTCCCTCCCCTTCCCTCCCCGTCCCTCCCCCACGCCCATACAACCATAACACGAGATGAACGCGCTCCAAAATACAGCTGCATCGCCTTCCCTCTCTTCCGGTTTTCTTCGCCTTGGCAAAAGGGGGGCAAGAAGAGAGGATGAGGTCGGAATTATCGCTAATGTGGAACCGATGTTTTGACTCTGTCATCCGCAAACTGCTTAGAAAAGCCTGCACGCAGGGTGTCAGAGTTAAACACAGGCAGTGCTCGCTTATCGCTCGCAGGAGAGGCTCAGACGGGGAAGAGGGAGACATCGCTGCTCATCTCCTGGTCTGGATGGTTCCATAAATGAAAGCACTAAGGCTTGTGGTGTGAAAGGGAAAGGATGACTGAGGTTACGAAAGAGAGCATCGCACTTCGACTGCAATCCCCAACCTTCATTAAGGTCCCCATTAAGAGATAAATTTTACAAATATACACAGTTTTGTATGAAATGAAAGGATTTCCTCCCCATTAGACATCACACTGGAGACAGTTCCATTTACTCCAAATTAGGTACGCTCAGAGTGAATATTTTAATTAATTCATGATAAATAAGCCAGACACTTTCCTGGAACAGAGTTACCGTTTCCTTCCTCGGCAGCAGTGGGATGTGCTCACTATGCTGTGTGTTCATATATATGCCCAGGCATTGTTTTTAATTTCCCTCTCTCATTTTTGAACCTGTCCCTCAAATGATCAGTTAAAACACATGTCCTTAACCATGGATTTCCTTCTGTTTGGCTCCTACGACTTAGGAGGGCGGAGGGAGGAGAGGGGGAATAAACAGATTAACACACCTAGACCCCTGGCAGGATGTTCTGAGAAATAAAAAGAGGGGAGAGAAGGAAGAATTCACACATAAAAATAGAAGCCCACGTAGATTGGCCATATATGGAGTACCGGGGACTTCAGAGGGATACCCTCTTCGGACCACCCCTTTGGCGGAGGAAATCGCTGCTGCGGGAGGGCCCCTGCCCCCCTGCCCGGGCTGTTCGCCCGCAGCCACCCTCAGCCCCCTGCCCCGACCTCGGCCCCGGGGAGGCGGCGGCGGGGCGGCTGCGGGAGGCGGCGGGGCCGGCGGAGGGAGCGGTGCGGCGGCGATGACTCAAACCCGCCCGGCCCGCTCTGCCCCCTCCCGCTCCCCCCGCCGGGGAGGGCTATTAAAAGCTGCTGACGTAGGAGCGGACGGCCATCTTTGATGAGGGCACGGCTCCCGATCCATTGAAGAAGGAGACCCGCGGAGGTCAGCAGCCTCCTGTCCTTGCCTCCCATCCAGCTGCGGCACCGACCCACCGACCCCGCCGCGCCGCGCTCCGCCAGCCCAGGTAAAGGTGGGAGACCACCGCGGGCACCGGCTGAGCAGGGGGAGGGGGCGGTGTTGACGAAAATGCAATGGAGAAAAGGATATATTTAAAGTGGGACCCGTTCGGCTTTTTGTCTCCAGCCTCTGGGCTGCTGCGGGGACAGAGAAAGGCAGGGAGAAGGGGGTAGTTTCGCCGCCAGCCTCATCGCCGGCTGGAGCCAGGGGAGGCAGCCGGGCTGTGCCTCTCGGCCGTGCGGGCGGCAGGAGGCCGGCGGAGAGGGGAAGCTCGGAGGAGAAGGGGAACCAGCGCCATTCCCCGCTCGGAGCGGGAAGAAGAGTCTGCAGGCGCTCTGCGCTGCTGGGCCGGACCGGGCTGTGCCGCCCGGGGCACTGCAGCGCCCGCACCGCGCCGGGCTGCGGCGGAGCATCAGCACCGCGGACAGCGCCGGGCCCGAGCGGGACGGGGAGGGGACGTGTGTCTGTCTGTCTGTGTGTCCGTGTGTGTGTTCAGCACCGCGGACACCTCTCACACCGCCGAGACCGGGGAGTGAGAGGTGTCGGTGTCTGTGTCTCTGTGTCTGTGTGTGTGTCTGTGTCTGTGCATGTGTCTGTGTCTGTGCATGTGTCTGTCTGCGTGTCTGTTTGTGTGTCTGTGTCTGTGTGTGTGTGTCTGTTCAGCACCGCGGCCGCGGGAGCCGTCGCGGTGCC